>JACEGR010004152.1:0-91638 GCA_014170235.1 Listronotus bonariensis
GAGGTCCAGATCTGCCGTATTACTTATCGACTTTTTCACTCGTTCTAACCCATGTTTTAGGTCTGCTTGATAAGCTTCCCAATTGGTTTTCCGAGGATTTCGATAGGTTTCTATTTCAGGACTATGACCTGAAATTGTGAAGCTAATGTGCCTGTGGTCTGAACAACTCACCTCATCAGTCACATGCCAATTCTTAACAAAACTACTTATAAAAGTAGTTGAGATTGTTATATCTAATACCTCCTTCCTGTTAATGGTTACAAAGGTAGGTTTATTTCCTACATTTAAAATGTCTAAATTATTTGCCATTATAAATTGTAGTAGTGACTCACCTCTTTGGTTGGTGTCCGTGCTTCCCCAGGTCTGGTGGTGTGCGTTTGCATCGCTGCCGATGATGAGATGCGATCCATTGCCTCTGCATTCTCTCACCAGTCTTTCTACCTCCCTGGTTGGCGGCTGTTCGGGATCATCACTTGGCAGATAGGCCGAACCGAGGACCATTTCCCTCGTTCCTTCTGCCGTGTTGATCCTTATCTTTACCGTAGTTAGGTCCCTGAAACAGAAATTATTTAAGGGCAGTACCTTAATATTATTTCTAACTAAAATACAGGTCCTAGGGACCTGGGTGGATCTGCAGTAAATGAGCTCTCCACCTACCCCCGTAAGGCCTCTAATTTTGCCCTGGTTTACCCAGGGTTCTTGTATGAGGGCCACATCATATTCCCTCATTGATTTTGTAAGGACTGCTGATGCAGCCTTACTGTGTTGGAGGTTGATCTGGATTACTCGAATCCCCTCCATCAGGTCCCCGAATCACCCTGAAAGTTACCGTTCCCAAGCCATAAAATAACCTGAAACGGGCTGCTTCCAGGACCTTGTAGGTGGCCTCGTTGATGGAGAAGGTCAGTGTTTGGCCCCCTTCGCCCATCTTTTTGCTTTTAAGCAGCCAGTCCCCCGTCTCCAAACCAGGGTTTTGGACCGCGAGGCGGTCCCTGACCACTTTCTCCTCTGTGCCTGCTCCCGGTACAAACACAAGGACTATGGGCCTCTTCGGGAGGTCCTTTGATTCGACGACTGTCAAATCAGCCCCCTCCCAAAGTTGTCCCAGCCCTCGCACCGTCTCAGTGAGCCAGGCCTTGGTACGCGCATTTGCGCAGGTCATCCACAGAACCCCCGCGCTAAATGTGGTTCTCACAAACTGAAGCCTGTCCTGACTTCCCCCAGGGGTGTCAAAGACAGCCTGCTCCAGCCTGCTTCTGATCAGGCCTGCTTGATCCTGATTCAGGGTGGTATCAGGATGGCGCCGGTCTATGACAGCCATACTGATGCCTATTGTAGCATCCCTATAAGAGCCGGTCTGCGCGCTTGCGCCCCTGCTCTTTTAAGGATTTTTGTTGGTGGAGTGCTCGAGTCAGACAAAGGTCTTTTAGTACCCGTTGTCTTCGTCTTCTCCCCCACCTTTGATTTAGGTAACGTCGGTCCTTTGCCAGGCTTAGCCGGACCTGTTCCCAGCTTAGCCTGACTTGTACCCGACTTGCCCGGTCCTGCTCCCGGTTCATCACCTATTTTGTTGTTGTTTTTGCCGGACATTTGGTATGGACTCTTTCGAGTCCACGTACCGGCTGCCATTTTTGGGCCTTAAGAAGTTTCCTTCTTTGGGCCCGCTTAATTTCTTGGTTTTGAGATCTATTTGATTTAGATCCCCAGTGACCTTGTCCACTTCAGGAGTGGAGTCCGCTGCCTTGGCAGCCCCTCCTTTATCCTGAGAGGAGTCCGTAGCCGAGGCTACTCCTCCTTCTTGGACACTTTGGAAGGAGTCCGCAGCCGAAGTTGCCCCTTCTTCCGTTACTGTTGAAGAGTCGCTCATTTCTGAGTCCTCCTCGGGTTTTTTATTTCTACTTGTGTCCATATAGTTCCCACGAGTAGCTAGGGAAAGTGCAGTCGCCCTTGCCAGAGCCCCGCATAGCAAGGGAAGGCTAGTAAAACCGGGGTGCGCCTGGTGCCCCGGAGTCCGCATAATCATAACCAACTTACCCTTTGGCCCCGCAGTCGAGCTTTGTCAACTACGCCAAATCTTCGGCTTACGCTGTTCCACCTTGATTTGAGGGGTTTTTATTGTGGTTTCCATCCACTTGGCCGGCCGGTTAAGGCAAGCCCCCACACCCCCTGGTTTTACCTCATCAACCACCATTCCAAGGGGTACGGTATATGGGTGGGTGTCCGTTTAGTTACCCTTGCCCACCCCATGCAGGAGTAGTTGCTCCAGTCTGGGTTAGGCAAAGGCTTAAGCCCTCTCACCACGACAAGGTTACCCCCAAACACCGTCCCAGGGTACTGAGACCATTGTTGATGTAATGAAAATTATGTCCAGATTTAAATGGCTACATTTCCAAAACTCTTAAAGACAGATATATCAAATGGGATATTTTTGTAAAGCATTTTAAAAGACCTTTTAATGGTGACATAATATACAGGGTGTCCCATTTAAAGAAAGCTTACCTATTCACGTTTCTTGAGTTTTTGATGTTCATTCGTTTCTTTTTTATGCTCAAAAGATGATAGATGAAAAAGTAGAAAATTTTTATACAGGACGTTTTTTTCTATCCTTCTTGGTTATAGTTAAAAGTGGGTGGCAAAATATAAATGAAAAACCTGTACACTACAGAATAAAAACATTATAAATGGTATAAAAAAAGAAACAATAGCTAAAGTTAAAAGATACAAGAATATAAATATAACGTAACATAGAAATATAACATAAATTTGATAAGTTAGAGAAAACACAAAAACAAAATAAAGTCTCACATTAGTACCAGTTTACTCTAGATGATACTATGAATACATCAAAATTATATTCTGTCTACCACAAAGATTATATTCGTTTTATTATTTTAAATTTAGGTTTTAAAATTATTTTTCATTTTTTATAGGTTTAATAATTTATCTACATATGAAGAATGGAAATTAAAAAATGAGGAACTATACATTAAGGAAGAAGAGGTTGAACAAACTGAAACAAGGTAGATATTTATTTTAATAGAATTTCAGATTGCAAATAGAAATTAAATATTCAACTAGATGTTTTAGTTATTTGTAAAACTCTCACAGTGAAATTTACTATCTAAATGTTTTGGTTCTTTGTCAAAGAAATTTTAAAAAGTGGATAAAACAGTAACTTTGAACCGTAGTACTTGATATTTAGGTTAAATACAAATCTTGTAAAAGTTAGTTGCGATTAGAGGTTAGTTTTGCAATGGATGAAAATCTTTCCTTTCATCAAAAAGTAGCAACAGTTCGGGAGAACCGCAAATTTCTATCTCTAACAATAACCAAGATACCCTGCAATTGCAACGAAATCTGAACCCCCTGTACATTTTATTTTAAGCTTATATTTTTATTTTTGTGGCGATCGAGAGTGCGTAAAGCACTGGGATTAGCGCCACGGCGCAGCTGAGTGGAGGGATAAGAGGGAACGCACGCTCTGCTGCAACGGCAGAGAATTGTCACGGCGGCCATATTGGTGCCACCCGGCAGTCGCAGTTGAGACCCAGCTGGTTTTGTTTGTGTTTTCGTTGGTTTTTAATATATATTTGAGAAGTGTTTGCTGTGTTTTTATAGACATTTTATAAACTTGAACAATTATGAGGAAGTGTTTAGTTCCAGGGTGTAAAATTCCGAGGATAAGAAAGGAAAATTTGGGTGGAAAGACATTTCACGGTGCGTATTCAATAATTTGGGAAAAGTTTGTTTATCGGCATTACGCCAATTTTGATAATTTACGTGATACGTTTTTGGGCGCTGAACATAAAATTGTAGTAATGTTTAGCGAAAAACGTCGATATCGGAATTTTGAATTGTGGCGCGGTTTTTAAAATCTCTCCACCAGCGACTGTGGCGCCATCCCAATTTGCACCTTTCGGATTACCACTTTTAATACATTCAGATGGTATAAGGTAGCTAATTTGCTTATAAGTTGTAAGGATACAAATTGTCTATTTTTTTGTAAAACTTAAAAAATAGTAAACTCTTTTATTTTACTTTGCTGAACTAATAAAATAATAGATATAATAGCTTAGTGACTTAAGGGTCCGCTCGATACTTCGGTTTTTGAGTAGAAGCAAATGTAGTCTTTATACAGTGAATAAAGTATGTCAACATTAGTAGACTTTTGAACAGACCCACCTCAAAAAGTTCCGCCGGAAACCCCACCCCCGTCAAAGTTGGCTATGGGATTGATATAGTTTTTTTTCTAATATTTTCTAAACCGTAAATGATAAAAAACTGATTTTAGTGTCGTTAGATAGAGCACAAAATTCAAAAATAATAATTAAAATTGTATTTTATTTATTACGTAAAAATTTCCAATATAAAAAAAGTTGAGGCGAGCATCCACAAGGCATTTTTTACGATATATCTTCCAAGCCGTCTACCAAACAAAAAAATATAAGACACAAAAAATTAAGGCCAAAGTTTTCCCTATCGAATGGTGTATAACAATAGCACTATTTTCTTTTAAATTAAAGCTCCCAGTGGCGTACCAAATTAGTACTACACCAGTAAAGTACCTAGAAATCGAAATATTTAATGTTATTCTATTAATTTTAAAAGATTATTTTTCACTTTAGATTTATTAATTAATAATTAAACTTTACATTTTATTTACCTTTTTGTTTCGTTTTTATAATTTTATTCATTATATTTTTAAATAAATAACAACAGTATTTATAATAACTTTTTATTATAAAGATAACAACAAATATGGCTTATACAGTGTGTCCCAGGATAGGTGTTACAAGAGGACAAATTCACCAAAGATTTTGGACTTTTTAATCGTCCTTTTGGGAAACTGGTTGCATGGTCCAAAACTAATAAATACAAAATTTGATTTCAATTGGTAATATACGGGGCAAGTTATAACTAAAAATATGAAAAATGACCAAGAATAAAGTACCTTTATTTTTAAAAATAGGACAAAATTGTATAGGTAAATGTTGTAGAGAACTAAATTTCATGTCAAAATTTAAAGTTAAACACGTTAAGTTTAAAAAAATATTTTGTCAATTTTTCAACTCGCCCTGTTTAATACCAATTGAAGTAAAGTTTTGTATTTATTACTTTTGGACCATGCGACCGGTCTGCCCAAAATTTCGTTTTAAAATTCAAAAATTTTTGTTCCATTGGTCCTCTTGTAACATCTATCCTGGGACACACTGTATATAACATCAATAAAAACAAACACATTATTACACAACCTAAAATACCTAATTACAACATTCAGCACACAAACATAACCTGGTAAATTTTAAACATTTTTATAAAACATTTACAATTTGTGCCACAAATCTTACATTTACATTTTAATAGTGTATCAGATGATATTTTTTTCATTTTTTAAAGTGGTCCACAGTGGTGTCCATTTAGTATTCTCTAAAATCCATCCCCATTCAGATGGACATGGAAGTTCAACCACTGGTTGGCAGAGATTACCCAAACAAATCCTGCTTGATAAATGCATTAATTAATGAAGTGCTAAAGCATTCATTGTTGTGGGTAAATTCTCAACTGTTCGGTTTTTTTGGGCAAAAAGTTGCATTAGACAAATATCAATGTTGCTACTATCAGAATGTTTATCGTAAATGGTTACAACGAATTTTGAGATCACACTTAATTGCCGAGGTGAAGGTTTTTTTTAATGCTGCAATAAATCAATGAAAGTAGCTGTAACTTCCGGAAAAGATTCCCAAGCTTCCCAACACTTTTTCTTTTCCATAAAAGGAGGACGTGGTATCGCAACCGGTTAGTGAATAAAAAAAGAAGGGCTAGACTTTTTCATTGATTTGTTTAGCAATTTCTGATACACGAAATACGTCTTACATTTTTACCAGTACCAAACTCAATCCACCCGTCTTAATTTTGATTTTTGTACTGGTAATTTTTTTCCGTGTAATATGATTATTTATTATTACTACTATGCAGAATTAGAAATAATTATAAATTAATAAAACTAAAGTAAAAAATATTTAAAAAAAATTAAAAGTATAACATTAAAAATTTCTATTTTTAGGTAGGTACTATACTGGTGTAGTGCTACTTTTGTACGCCACTGGTAGCTTTTTTTAAAAGATAATAGTATAATGTTATACACCATTCGATAGGGAAAACTTTGGTCTTTATTTTTGTTTCCTTTATTTTTTTAATTGGTGGATGGTTTGGAAGATATATCGTAAAAAGTGCCGTGTGGATGCTCCCTCCAACATTTTTTTGTTGTAGAATTTTGCTAAATCAACAAAAATAAAATTTTTAGTGTTACTATTTTGCAGAATTTAGTGCTCTATCTAACGACACTAAAATCAGTTTTTTTTATCATTTACCGTTTAGAAGATATTAGAAAAAACTATATCAATCCCTTAACCAACTTTGAGGGGGTGGGGGGTGCCAGCAGGACTTTTGAGGTGGGTCTGTTCAAAAATCTACTAATGTTGACATACTTTATTCACTGTATAAAGCATTTGCTTCTACTCAAAAACCGAAGTATCGGGCCATTTTTGAACAATAAGTCACTAAGCTATAAATAACATTCAAATAAATCAATAAATTAAAGGGGCATTTTTAAGCTTATTCACGAAATGAGAAAACTCGTTTTCAGGTATGAGTAAATCAATAAATTTGGCAATTTCTGAATATTTTAACGTTTTTTGTTTGGTAAAATACTGAGAAGATTTTTAGAAATAAACAAGGCCGGGTGTCTTGGCGATAACCAATTTTTTAAATTATTAGGGAATTATTGGAATAGGCAAATAGTGCTAGCAGTATTAAGGAAAAACCTTATTTTATTACTGCTAAACCTTAAAGCGCCTATGTGAAGAAGTGTTATTGGTCAACATGACATGCTTGTATTATTTTCAACCTAAAACTGGATTATTTTTTTTATTTATAGTCTATTTTATTTATTTGTTTTGTATAGTTAAAAATGGGGAAGTTTTAACTTTTTTAGTATATTTTAAAGACAAAATTTAAAAATAAACAAAATTACTTTAACCCTTAACCTCATTTTGTTTTTAAATGTCAAAATAAGGAAGGGAAATGACCGATTATATTTTGGCACAATTAAAGTCTAGCAGTAACTTTAAGAAAGTTTCCCTTATTTAAAACCACTACTGAGCATGCGTAATGTCAAAATACTGCTGAATTTATTACTGCTAGACCTTATATGAATTCCAATAATTCCCTATTTGCTATAAATATAATATAATATATAACTATGTCGTATTTTGACTTGAACAAATGAAATTTAATTAAATAAAGCTAGTTTGGTGGTTAAAATGGTACATTTGTACTTAAACATATATTTTTCGAAATGGCGGATTCGCTTTTTAAAAATACATGCTTCCAACTTTGCATTTGGGGTTAGATTTAAATTCTAAGCACTTATTATTCTTTAAGTCCTTTCGATATTTCGTGATTCCATATCAGTTTTTCCAAATTTCCCGCCAAACCATTCTTCATAAAAATTTTTGCTTGTTAAAAATATAGGATTCACTAAAAGAAAATGTTGATTTTGTATACAGGGTTTCCAAGAACTTAAAAATCATGATTTTTCTCCAAGAGTAAACTACCTTTATTTTTCATTTTTAAGCAAAATGTCATTAGGAAAATTAATTTAGAATACCTAATGTTTGTAATTGATAAAAACAATAATACAAAAATTTATTAAACTCCTTGATTTGACGAAAAATTCTTGATCACATTCGTTTACAAGTGAAAAATTGTGTTGTGTAGGAATTTGGAGAAAGCAGGTATTTGAAAAGCAAATTATAAGAGTTGTTTAGTTCATTTTATTGTAAAAATTTAACATAATTAATTTTTAATAACTCCAAAAACAGTTTCATGAAACTTTTTGATACCCCTGTAACGTTAATAAAGTCATTTAAAATTCTATTCTAAATAAATTTTCTAAATGATATTTTGCTTAAAAATAAAGAAAATTAGGATAGTTGGTCCATTTGTCCTCTTGTTAACCCCATCTGTGGACAGTCTGTATATTAAACCTTCAAATCAACTTCAAATGAATTTTATTTTCATATCATAAACTCAATATTATGTTTTGCTAAATATTTTTGTTTTTGTTTATAATATAAGACAACAAACTTACAGTACCATTGTTTTTTTGTTTTTAGAATATCGGCTAATTACGTTAAAAAAGGTAATCAAGAATTGCACGTACAAAATCCAAAGGAGCACTACATGCGCCCTAAGGAACTTGGCAAACTGTTCAAATGTGATGATCAAGCTTTTCGGAAACGGAATTTAAAAAACCATATTAGCCGGCATCAAAATCCTGAAGATGTTAAGAAATTTAAATGTGATCAGTGTAATTATCAGACTTTTCGGAAAGGCAATTTAAAGATTCATCTTCGCCAGTCATAAAATCCGGAAGATGTTAAGAAGTTTAAATGTGATCAGTGTGATCATCAGACTTCTCGGAAAGACTATTTAAAGAGGCATCTTCTTCAGCATCAAAATCCCGAAGATGTTAAGAAGTTTAAATGTGATCAGTGTAATTATCAGACTTTTCGGAAAGGCAATTTAAAGATTCATCTTCTTTGTCATAAAAAGCCCGAAGATGTTAAGAAGTTTAAATGTGATCAGTGTGATTATCAGACTTTTGGAAAGGCAATTTAAAGATTCATCTTCGCCAGCATAAAAATCCGGAAGATGTTGAAAAGTTTAAATGCGATCATTGCAGTTTTCAGAGTCTTCAGAAAGGCAATTTAAAGACGCATCTTCTTCGTCATAAAAATCCCGAAGAAGTTAAGAAGTATAAATGTGATCAGTGTGATTATCAGGCTATTCGGAAAAGCCAATTAAATGTGCATCTTCTCCGGCATAAAAATCCCGAAGATGTTAAAAAGTTTATATGTGATCAGTGCGATTATCGGACTCTTTATAAAAGCTCATTAAAGATGCATCTTCTCCGGCATAAAAATTCAGAAGATGTTAAGAAGTTTAAATGCGATCAGTGTGATTATCAGACTTTTCGGAACGGCGTTTTAAAGATGCATCTTCTTCGGCATAAAAATCCCGAAGATGTTAAGAAGTTGAAATGTGATCAGTGTGATTATCAGACTATTCGGAAAAGCGAATTAAATGTGCATCTTCTCCGGCATAAAAATCCCGAAGATGTTAAGAATTTTAAATGTGATCAGTGTAATTATCAGACTTTTCGGAAAGGCGATTTAAAGATTCATCTTCTTCGGCATATAAATCCCGAGGATATTAAGAAGTTTATATGTGATCAGTGCGATTATCAGACTCTTTATAAAAGCTCATTAAAGATGCATCTTCTCCGGCATAAAAATCCCGAAGATTTTAACAAATTTAAATGTCATCATTGTGATTATCATACTTTTCGGAAAAACAATTTAGAGATGCATCTTCTCCGGCATAAAAATCCCGAATATTTTAAGAAATTTAAATGTTATCAGTGTGATTATCAGACTTTTCGGAAAAACAATTTAAAGATGCATCTTCTCCAGCATAAAAATCCCGAAGATGTAACATTTAAATGCGAGTAATGCAATTTTCAGACTCTTTATAAACGTGCATTAAAGGTGCATCTTCTCCTACATAATTTTTTTTTGTATCTAGCTTAGTTTTCAAAAAAGAAAAATGAGATGCCACTGGACCCAATAATAACAATCTGGTTAGGGCTAAAGAAGCGCCATGTTGATTTAAATAAATGTACCAAATTTTATCCAATCAAACAAGAATATCAAAAATATTTAGAAAAAACTATTTTTTTCTCAAATTTTAACGCCTTGTATCTTAGTAAGGCAGCAACTTCGGACATATGTTTATAGAAACTTTTTTATAAAATAATATATGAAATCACACCTTAAATTTTTGCCCCATGTTTAATAAACACCGTGTATAACTTTGCGGAATAATAGTTTAGAGATATTTTATTCCACGCAAAAGTATCCCGAAGACGATGCTATGTTTAAATGTAATTAGTGTGATTACCATCCTTTTTAAAATACAATAATTTACATATCTAGCACAATTTTTTTTATGACATCAGTTTGTTTAAATGTGACCAGTATTAATTATTTAGATGCCATTTAACGGGCCGATACAGGCTCTTCCAAAGTAAGTGTTAGCCATTTGTAACTTTGGAAATGGAAAGGCTGTGGCTGTGTGCAAGTGAAATTAAAGGAAGAAGAAATGAAAGTGGTGTATTTCGTGCAATACTTTAATAATAAAATGCTAATAAGCATTGCAGAGAGCTTTCGGTACAACCATCATCAGTGCTAGTTATCAACAAACAGGAGTCGTAGCCCTGGAGTGCATAAATCAGTCAACAAAAGTTTAAAAATCAGTAATTTACATTACAAACAAACAAGTCACATATGAACATTTTTGTTTAAAAATATATCCCTTAAAGGGGTGGGGGGTGATAATATTGAAAAATTTACTGCCAAGAGCATATCACTTTCAACCATGGTTCAAAAGCGCGCTTTTTAGCATTTTAATAAAATATTGAGTAAGTTTTGAGATACTTTGTAACTAAACGGTGCAGGAAAGTAACATTGATGTTTTTTGTTTGTACATGTCATGACATGTCGTAGTCCTACATAGTTATTAGTAAACTATCAGTTTTGCGCCAGTTTGTCTCCAGCGATTTTAGCGCAATGGCGTCTTGGACGGCTATCGAGTGCCGTGCAATTTTAAAATACAACTTTTCACGTGGGTTATCTCAAGAACAGTGTTTAGAAGAAATGAAACCTATACTTGGTGATGACTGTCCATCTCATGTGACCATATACAGATGGTACAAACAAATTCAGCGGGGCTCGTTTTCGCTTGAAGACGCCTCACGCTCAGGTCGACGGTGTGAAGTAGTTACCCCAGAAAACATATCTGCCGTCCAAAAAGCTATAGAAACAAACCGACGAATTACCTATCGACAGTTAGAAGAGACACTGAACATTAGTTTAGCAACATTACACACGATCATACTTGAGCACTTGAGTTTTAGAAAAATTTGTACTCTTTGGGTTCCACACAAGTTAACTCCCGAGCAGCAGACACAAAGAGTGAATTGGTGTAAAAAATGATGTTCAAATTCCAGGAGGGTAAATCTAAAGACATAGTGTCGATCGTCACGGGAGATGAAACTTATCTTTATTATTACGACGTCCCAACTAAACAACAAAATAAGATATGGGTTCTCGAAGGTGTAGAAACTCCGACCGAAGTTCGCAAATCAAGATCTGTAAAAAAAATAATGATAGTTGTTTTCTTTGGTTCAAGAGGAATAATTGAACGTGTTGTGCTCCGAGAACAGAAGACCGTAAATGCTCTCTGGTACACTACAGTATGCCTTTCAAAACTTATACAAAAGTTAAGAGTGATTCGCCCAAACTCGCAACTCGCTGGCTGGTACCTTCATCATGACAATGCCCCACCTCATCGAGCTGAACTTACAGGTCAATTTTTGATAGATGCAGGCTTGAGACTTTGGAACATCCGCCTTATAGCCCCGACTTGGCGCCGTGTAACTTTGGGTTGTTTCCTTTTGTCAAGAGCCAACTGAAAGGACAAAAGTTTAAAACTGAAGACGCGCTACTGGAGGCCTGGGATAAAATATGCGCTGAAATTTTAAATGAAAAGTGGAAAGCTATTTTCAGTGACTGGTTGGTTATAATGGAAAAGTGTATGCAATGTGGTGGAAATTATTTTGAAAAAATCAAATAAATGTACGTATATCTCAAAACTTTTCGATATAAACACCTAAACAAAAAATTTATGACATTGGTTTAAAAAGTCAGTAACCCTAGTTACCACAATAAATAATTATGGGAAATTCATCCCCTGCTGCAAAAGCTTTTGCATTGCAGAGGAGATGCGTTCGCATAATTGCTAATATTGGCTATCTGGAAGAATGTAGACCATATTTTATCAAATTGGGGCTTCTTACGTTCCCATACTTATATATCTTTCAGTGCATCATGTTTATTAAGCAAAACATTCACTTGTATCAAAGCAACTAGCAAATTCACAATTATAATACTCGAAACAGTCAGGATTTAATCCATGACTATCATAGACTTGGAAGATCCAGGGGTGGCACCAATTACTCTTGTATAATATACTTTAATGCTCTTCCGCTGCGCATTAGGTGTTTGAATTACAATGCTTTTAGAAGCACTATAAAAGAGTACCTCTTAAAACATGTCTTTTTTCTGTGAAATAATACTTGAGCAGCGGCTTTACTTTTTAATTAGTTTAAATTATTGATTTAATGACTTAAAAAGAATATATTCCAGGACTCTTATGTTGGCTAAACTTGAAAAAAAAGATTATTGTTTATTTGATAATTTTATTACATTATTTTAATAATTGGTAATTACGGTCAGTGTTATTGTGATGTAACTGTTATTTCCTATTTTATTTAAGTACTAGCTATGATTCCCGGCTTCGCTCGGGAGTTGATATGAGACGCAAATAACCGTTGTTCTGAATGAAGTTCAAATACTCGACAACAGATGGCGCCACTACACTTAATTTCCAAGTTGAAGGGTTGGAAGAGTCCTTATATCTTTAAAAATACGCCCTTTAGGGTAAAACGGGAACTTTCTTGTTCGAGGGGGGATAATAAAGGGCTATCACACTATATAAGTCCCTTTATCGTATCGGGGCTCCTTTTCAAGTTTTATCGGCACGCACATTTTATCAACTTAGTTTTATTATATATAATAATAATGATAATGATAACATTTTAAAGTTTTTTTTCTATAATTTAATGTAAATTGACGTGTAAAAACACTTATGTAGTGTAAATATTATCAATAAATAAATATAGTTTCAAAAAATTAATAACAATAATGAACGAAAAATACTAGTATTATTGGAAAACAGCTTCGGGCGCTCAACAAACGAGAAAATGTGGCACAATGCGCACACGCTTTATTGCAATAATGCTAGTATTTTTTGTTTATTATTGTTTTAAGATTATTTTAGAAATGATTTTCACCTTTTAGTTAAATGTGCTTTAAAAGCGTGTTTTTTAGTTTTTTTAAACAATATTTTTTTTACTCTTTTGTTTCACATACTAACGTCTAGCGCCTACCGGAGCATTAATCACGAATCGCAGCACGAGTGTTGTAATATGCAGAAAGAAGGAAAAATATGGTGAATTCAGGTTGGTTTTTTAATGAAAACTGGCTTTAACTAACGAAAACTAACCAGAACGTCGACTAAACATTCTTTCCTCTGTATACTAGAAATCATCAATTCGGCAACATTCGGGATCAATACTCAGGTAGGCGCTAGACGTAAATGTTTCACTAGGTGCGTTTTATTGCTGCCATTCGGGAATCACAACAACATTTTTACTTTGAATAAAGGCGAATTCATTTTCCGGAATATTATGTCTGATCTGATCAGCATCTGGTCCGGACTATGTACTGACCGCGCATGACCATTGCCCTTATAAGGCGGCATAGTCAGGCGCAGTCACATTTAGCAAAATAAATTTCTCTTATGGGAATAACACAAAAATAATCAGTACCCAGAAAAAAATTGTAAATAACTTACAGTGGAACTCCCCTAACTTAAACTTCCGTAAGTCGAAAAATTCCCCAAGTCGAACATTTTTCTTGATCAGTAAAATTTTATCAATTTCATAATGTTATTTTATCTCTCCAAGTCCTAAGTCGAATTTCTACTTTACTAATATTTCTTTAACTCGAACTAATTTTTACGCGACATCAGGCCTAACTCGAATTTTTCGGGAAAGTACTTGTGTATTTCGGGGTCATTGTTCAATTTACTGCATGCACGGTGTTATTAATTCCAAACAGGGAAAAACTATTATTGGTACAGTGTAAGTATGTTTTTGTTCAATATCTTAAATACGAAGCCAGATACAAAAAAATGTACTTTACTAGAAAGTTGTATTTTTAGTTGCTTTATAGGAAAAATTTATAAAAACTACATAAAAAGTCAGTAGCGTACATTTTTATCTCAATAATATTGGCTTTTGTGCCTACTGTACGCCACTGGCTTTTTATGTAGTTTTTATATTTTTCCTATAAAGCAACTAAAAACCAAGTAAAAATCATTCAACAATAAAAAAAATTCTGATTAGTTCTTAATTAAACTGTTTTGACTTAGCTTTCCGACCACTCAATTATTGTACTGTTTCCTTCAAGAACTTTCTTTGACTTGTTTCCTTTCACACGAATACCCTTCGACTTCAAGAAGACCTGATTGATTAGTTGGGTGGTCGGAAGGTGGGTTTATTATTGCAACCACCACTGGTTGAGCTTTTGTGGTTTGTGGATAATTCGATAAGGCCTCTAGTTGAGAATTTACGGAACCCAGAAAGGCCTAAAAAGCCGTTCTGCCTCAAAACGATGAAATATTAGTCAATTGACAAAAACAACAAAGGATCATAAAAGATTCACAAAATTTGTCTTTATTTTCGGTACCTGTTGAACGGCTCGACAGAATTCAAAAGTGACAAAAATCAAAGTTAATACGCGCATTTAGTTCTGACGTCACGACTGATAGAAGTTAAAATAACGCGATTTATGTGAGTTTTTTGTGTGTTTTAAAGTGTTTGTGACTAGTGTCGGCTATTTGTGACTCTAAATTTTCGTGATTATTTGTGATATTCATTCACCTAACCTAACTATGTGAACAAAAGTATAATTTTTACGAACTTCAATCCATGATATTAATGCTGAAGGGTTCCTCGTAATCCATTTTGATAAAACTAATATAAAATATCCTAAATAGTGCCACTAATGTAACAAAAATGAAAAATAAAGTATATTTTCCGTAGAAAACCTTTGTTTGTTTTATGGAGAGGCGAGGTGTTTGTTTGGATTCCATTCAAAGCCTTAAAAATATACTTCCAGAGTCAGCATTTATGGTAGTGTGAAAAAACGCATGAGAAAGAAATATGACAAGAGTATAATCTATCGCTTTTGGTCCTGGTGACACCTATGATTATGCAGAGTTAAAGTTTATTGCTTTTTAAGCATGCGACTGTTTGCACAGCTAAGCGGCAAGACTGCCTCTAATAGGTATGTTCTTGGGGTAAAAACGTCAACGTCGTGTGACGTCACACTAAATGCGCGAATTGTCAAATGACCAAAATCGGTCTATATAAGGTCACGACATTCGGCCATATTGCTTTGACTGTTATGCGTCACATCTCCCATTTTCGGCCATGTTGTTCAGTGCCGGAGATATACAGTTTATTGTATTAGTAGAACAACCGTTTATCCAACAGTTTTTAACTATTATTAAGTTGTAAATTCTTTTACTTTAAATAAAAAACATTTGGAATTACATCTTTCAACAAATATCACTTCCAAAACAATGCAAAGTGAAATGCGCAAATTCTAAACACCACTGGATTGATCATCAGCTTTAATTTTACCCAGTCTTGCCAACTTTTCTCCGTGGAGTGCCCTTCCTTGCGTCCCCGACCTCGAACCGCCTAAAAGTTGAGGATATGTCGTAACCTTATAAATATAAACTAACCTTGTCAAATGACATCCAATAGCCTGGGTGGTTAGTGATCCCGCTGTAGGGGTTACCAATCGAAATGTTACACCTGCCCGATAAATCAGATTCGCATTTTCGCTATATCGCACTGGATGTTAGCAGCAAATAAAAAAAAGGAACGTAACGGAACATTGCACAATGTCTCATAAACGCCCGGCAAATCTCCATAAAGACATTAAGGCCTTTATCAATCAAAAATTAAAATATTTCAATCTGGATAGGTAACCAAAGAAAAATACACCAGTCAGTTGCTAAGAAATTTCCGACTATGCCAGAATTAAACAACAAAATTGTAAATAAAAATGAAAAAAAAACAAACATTTCTTAGAGGAATACATCCTATACGTACAGCATTTTCCTATCGCGGGACATTTTTTGGTGTTCTGAAATCAGATCAACTTTTTGAAATAGTCTTATTTGGATAAACATACATCTGCTTTTTTGTCCGATAATCGAACGTTTACTTAGCCCAAATTTTAACCATAACCAACAACAAGGGACCATAAAAAATATGGTGTTAATTGCTCGCAGCCCAATTATTATTTAAAATTTTACTATGGAAAACTTTGACAACGAAAAATATCACCAGTTTCAAAGGAAATCGGCGAATTATTGATAAAAAATTTACTTGACGAAGTAAGATGCAACAAAGAGGCTTCAGTAACATTGTCTACATCACCTCCTATTCAAAACGAAAGTCCTGTGGCATTTGATAATTATTGCTCCACAGAATCAACTAAAAAAGAACAAGAGGATGATCTTGATGATGTATTTACAGAAGATAGAACAGCTACTTGTTCAAAAATAAAGATAGAGCCAGAAATAAGTGTTTTTGATACTAAACAGTTCACAAATAGTGCTAACAAAGATGAAAAATCCATTTTAAATCCTTTTTTCGGCGATTTCGACAAGTAAGTTGGTATCAGTTGTATGATAATATATACAGGGTGCTACAGAGTGTTGTTAAACAATTTAAGGGGAGATTCTACATCTCAAAATGAAAAAAGTTCTTATCATCGCCTTCTAGATGCTAGAATTGTACTAACGGCTCATTCTAGTACAATTCAAAACATCTAGAAGTTGTGGTTCTTATATACATGGGTCTGACATGTTCAGTTTTCATGATAAGGGGTGTATACGGTAATTGTCTAGAAAGTTGCCGCAACTCCGATTTTGAAGAAATTTGATATACAGGGGTTTTTGGGGCGCTGATACGAATCTGAATTTTTTTTTCGGAAATGTTTTGTTCTTAAAGTATTCATCATCAAAGGTAAAAATCAAACTAATCCTATTTTCACTATACCTATTTCCCCTTCTTTTTGCATGCAATTCTTGATTTAAAGCTAAAGTGGCCCACAATATCTGATTTTTTCCTTTTAAAACCCTGTTTTTCTATGTATTTTACACCTTTTATCAAATAAATTGGGAAGGGTCCCCTTAAGGCGCCCACAGACGATCAATATTGTTGCGCAAAATATATTGTACAATATTATTGGCCGTTCGTGGTTTATATTGAGAGCTTGTACAATATATTGTGTCAATGAAACATAGTTTGATTTTTATTGTCCAATAGTGATAGCAATAGAGAAAGAAATATAGTTTTTTCTCATTTTCAAACATATTTCAAGCAGCTGCTTTTTTCTTATCCATGTTTTAACCAGTAGCTACAAAACAAAACTAGTTATTGTGCAATATATTAAATATAGTCATTGCGCGAATATATTGCACTTTTTGGGGACGACTAGCAATATTACTGTACAATATTTTGCCCAATAATATTGATCGTCTGTGGGCCCCTTTAAAAACGCAGAAAGCTATGCAAAAAACTGTCCCGGCGCATTCACCATAATTGAAAACGATTGAAAAAAACTTATGAAAGTGAAGCTATGCAATTTAATTCATAAAAACTGCAAAATACGTTGAAAAATAGTGTTTTAAACGGTGAATATCAAATATTGTGTGCCACTTTAGTCTTGAATCAAGAATAGAGTAGGTGACACCATTCTGGGAAAGGCTATTGTTATAAAAGATCTTGGTGTATTTTTTGACAGGGAACTTGGCTTTATTTATCACATTTATCACAGGTCAAGTAGTTTTTCGGATGTAAATTGTTTTAAAGTACTATTTTGTTCATATGTCAGGTCTATTTTGGAGTATGCATGCCCAGTATGGGCACCATACTATAAAACGTATGTTGATCAGATTTAGCGTGTCCAAAGAAAATGTTTAAGGTTTATAGCTTTTAAGATGGGTATTCCGGTTGAAACTGTAGTGACTTGTTGAATGAAATATGTTTAAACACTCCTCAAAGAACACTTCGACATGTCAGCTTGTTTCATGGACCATTCCATCGTACTAATTATGGGTTATCATCTGCATTGACAAGATTTTGTATAAATGCTAATAATGTAAGTAGGGATGCTAATTTAGATTTTTTTACGATAGCTTGACTACTATTAAGCGGAAAGTCGCAGAGTGTTTGTTTAGGTTGCTCGCCAAAAAAATCGGGACAAGCAATTTTTAGCACCATATTTAACTTGTAGTAACTTTGGAAATAAAAAATATTTTTAGCTGCGGATTTCGGTATGTTAAAGCCCATTTCGTCTAGATGACATGGCGCAAAATGATTTTTGAAAAATAATCAAATGTTCATGGTATACAGGGTGGTCAATGAACAGATGCAAAATTACAAAAGTTTAGAGGTGTGTGATTCCGGTAATAATTTTTTTCGCATTTAATTATAGGTCATTAGTAAAGTAACATCAATATCTCCAGACGTTTTTGCCAGTTTTTTGATTACAGCCCTTTAGCCCCAGAGACACTACTAAACAAAAAATGTGTCAAAACTTTGCTACCAATATCTTTAAAACGCTGTAACTTAAAAACGGCTTTACCGATTTCGACCAGGTTTTCACATTCTGAAAGCTTATTTTCTGGTTCTTTTTTATTACCTAACCACTTTATTGGTAAATGGCCATTTCTATAAAATACAGGGGTCAAACAAAAAGTAAAGATAAAATTGCACAAAATATGGCTATTGTTCGTTTTAAGCTATGACAATTGGGCTGTACGTTGTTGTTTGGTTTGAAATTTGGTCAATATGCAGCTTCGGTCAATACCTCTACTACTAACCAGAACTAACCAGAACTGACTCTTTTATTATACAGGGTGTTTTAGATTTTAATTGGAAAAATTTAATAGACGATAGAACATGAAAAAACAAAAGGTCTATATAAACATGTATGTTTTGAAGCTTCGTTCTCGAGATACAGGGTGTTAAAGTTTTGGAAAAAAAATAGTTTTTATTCATAGCTCAAAAATCCCTTGGCTGATTTTCCTTAAACTTGACAGGTTCATTCACACACAAATCCCTGTACCTATTCGCATTCATAGTCTCACCTATCAAAATAACCATTTCCGTTCTTCCATTACTCATGATACCACCCCATACAGTAACACCACCCCCACCAAACGCATACCACTTGCTGTATGCTCCTCACGGTACCTTTCATTCCTCTCTCTCCAAACTAAGATTCGTCCATCAGATGCATGCAAATTAAATTTACTTTCATCCATTTGTATGTGTAAAGCAACAATTATTATTGTAAAAATGAAAACATTAAATGTATGTTTTGAGGCCACTAAGAACAGGATTTTTTTATTATTTTGTGTTCTCGAAAACGAAGCAAAATACGAAAAAACATTTAAAAACAAAAAGTTGTATTTTTCTTGATTTTTCTATAAGGACCAAGCAATAAAGTATTAGTTTTTATTTTTTTCTCGAAAACAAAGCAAGATACGAAAAATTAAACAAGAAACAAAAAAGTTGTATTTTTAAATGCTTAATCTAAAAAAAAATACAAAATTATAAAAAGCAGTGGCGTACCATTATTTTTCCATCTTTACTAACTAGATTGCCCTCTGGGACGCCACTGCAATAATTACGGTAAATCTCATTACATCAAATGATACCTCTTATCATGAGAAACAAACCTGTCAAGTTTAAGGAAAATCGGCCAAGGGATTTTGAGCTATGAATAAAAAACTATTTTTTCCAAAACTTTAACACCCTGTATCTCGAGAACGAAGCTTTAAAACATACATGTTTATATAGACTTTTTTTTATTTTTTCATGTTCTATCGTCTATTAAATTTTTCCAATTAAAATCTAAAACACCCTGTATAATGAAAGAGTCAGTTTTGTTTGATTACCCTGTACGAAAAAAATCATTAGGTAGTAATTAATTTAAAATTTCCAGATCACATCAAAAAATCCACAAAAGACACATTTTAGGACAATGGATCTGCCTGGTAGCGTATCTGTGGCCAAAAGGCACTAATCGAAAAAGTAAAAAAACCGTCCAGAGGTATTGACCGAAGCTGCATATTGACCAAATTTCAAACCAAACAACAACGTACAGCCCAATTGTCATAGCTTAAAACGAACAATAGCCATATTTTGTGCAATTTTATCTTTACTTTTTGTTTGACCCCTGTATTTTATAGAAATGGCCATTTACCAATAAAGTGGTTAGGTAATAAAAAAGAACCAGAAAATAAGCTTTCAGAATGTGAAAACCTGGTCGAAATCGGTAAAGCCGTTTTTAAGTTACAGCGTTTTAAAGATATTGGTAGCAAAGTTTTGACACATTTTTTGTTTAGTAGTGTCTCTGGGGCTAAAGGGCTGTAATCAAAAAACTGGCAAAAACGTCTGGAGATATTGATGTTACTTTACTAATGACCTATAATTAAATGCGAAAAAAAATTATTACCGGAATCACACACCTCTAAACTTTTTGTAATTTTGCATCTGTTCATTGACCACCCTGTATACCATGAACATTTGATTATTTTTCAAAAATCATTTTGCGCCATGTCATCTAGACGAAATGGGCTTTAGCAAACCGAAATCCGCAGCTAAAAATATTTTTTATTTCAAAAGTTACTACAAGTTAAATATGGTGCTAAAAATTGCTTGTCCCGATTTTTTTGGCCAACCGAACTAAAAATTAGAAAATAATTTTTCATTAAAAAAATATTGTCATTTCATAGTAAAAAGCGTGGGGTGCATTTTACTATTTTTCATAACTTTTCCATCATAGATATTTGCAAATATAATAATTATAACATTTAATATATTTATCACCCCACGCTTTTTACTATGAAATGACAATATTTTTTTAATGAAAAATTATTTTCTAATTTTTAGTTCAGTTGCATATAAAAGCGTGTTTTTTAGTTTTTAAACTATTAATTATTTTTTCATTTTTAGTTTCTGCTACTCTTGACAAAATGGCGAAAAATTTTTTAATGAACAAGAGTGGCAAATTTTAAAATTTTTCCAACAGATTGCAACTCACTAAAAAATTTCTTCTTCATTAAGTAGCAAAGTTTGAAATTTTGCCAACAGATGGCAATCCAGGCAATGTTTGGACCGTTGCCAATATATTGCAACCCACTAAAAAATTTCTTCTTCATTTAATAGCAAAGTTTGAAATGTTGCCAACAGGTGGCAACCTAGGTGTTGTTTTTATATTTTATAATATAAAGGAAAATTTTTTCCTGGCGATCCAAAAAAGAATGTTAATTTTTATTAATTGCACATTATGTATTATGTATACATTACACATAATGTAATTTTTATTATGGAATCCTTGAACTAATGGTGCAACTAACCCTATATTTTTATTGTTCATAAAAATTGAACACTCATGGTTGCAACTAACCAAATTGTGTAAAAACTAAAAAATTTCTTCTTCATTTAATAGCAAAGTTTGAAATGTTGCCAACAGATGGCATCCCTAGGTGTTGTTTTTATAATATAATGGAATTTTTTTCCTGGCGATTCAAAAAAGATAACGGGATACTGTTTTTAAATTATTGCATCTTCATCGGTCCTTGACACGTGTGCAAAGTTTCAAAGAAATCGAATAGCTGGAAGTTGGTTAAAATTAGGCTCAAAGATTCCGTTACATAGATAGATAGATAGATAGATAGTTACAACCCAAGTTAATAAAAGCTAAATATATGCAATTAATTAAATTTTAATTTTTTCTCTTAAACTTAACAAGATACGGAAAAAAATTAGAAGACACAAAAGCAGTATTTTTATTTGCTTAATCTAAACAAACCACAAAAATTTTACACACAATTACACAGTCAGTGGCGTACCGTTTTTTTGTTAGAAATACTCCTTCAGTTGCCTCTCAAGACGCCACTGGACTTATTAAATGTAATTAAATTAGTGATAAATTACCTTTTAAATGTCATTAATAATATTGCCAAATTAAAACAAAATTGGATAAAGAATAGTTAGGATATTTAAAAAATAGATTTTTTTGAAATTATAACACCCTGCATCTCAAAAGTTAAGAGGTTTAGGACATATGTTCATATTATGATCTTTTCTTCCTAAAATAAGCTAAGGAATCATACCCTGTATTTTCAGCCATCAATTAAATTACACCCTGTATAGTTTCTGTTATACCTACCTATGCAGAATTGGGTCTAATACTGAAAATCGGTATTCAAATATGAATATGAATACCGGGAAAAGAAAGTATTCGAATACCGAATATTTGAATATTTGGAAGAAAAAAAGTATTCGAATACTTGGTATTCACGAACACCCGGAATCGGTATTCGAATACTGCAAAAAGAAAAAAACGATGATTAAAAGTTTGAAAAGCAAGTTTGAAAAAAAAATGTCCTCACCTCATTTTTTCCTACTTTTTCTCCCTTTTGGTATTCTACTCTTGACAATTTTGGTATTCCGGATACTGCTTACACATTCCGGTATTCGAATACTCATAGTATTCGTCGAATAGTTCAAAAGTATCCGAATACAGAATCCGAAATACTAACCCAAAAAGTATTCATCCGAATACCGAATACCAAACACACAAATCTATTCGAATACCGGTAAAATGTATTCTGAATACTATTCAGAATAGTGAGTATTCGAATACGACCCAACACTGTACCTATGGCACTAAGGTGAGACTGTTGATGTAATGAAAATTATGTCCAGATTTAAATGGCTACATTTCCAAAACTCTTAAAGACAGATATATCAAATGAGATATTTTTGTAAAGCATTTTAAAAGACCTTTTTAATGGTGACATAATATACAGGGTGTCCCATTTAAAGAAAGTTTACCTCTTCACGTTTCTTGAGTTTTGATGTTCATTTGTTTCTTTTTTATGCTCAAAAGATGATAAATGAAAAAGTAGGAACTTTTATACACGACGTTTTTTTCTGTCCTTCTTGGTTATAGTTAAAAGTGGGTGGCAAAATATAAATTAAAAACCTGTACAATACAGAATAAAAACATTATAAATGGTATAAAAAAAGAAACAATAGCTAAAGTTAAAAGATACAATAATATAAATATAACGTAACATAGAAATATAACATAAATTTGATAAGTTAGAGAAAACACAAAAACAAAATAAAGTCTCACATTAGTACCAGTTTACTCTAGATGATACTATGAATACATCAAAATTATATTCTGTCTACCACAAAGATTATATTGGTTTTATTATTTTAAATTTAGGTTTTAAAATGATTTTTCATTTTTTATAGGTTTAATAATTTATCTACATATGAAGAATGGAAATTAAAAAATGAGGAACTATACATTAAGGAAGAAGAGGTGGAACAAACTGAAACAAGGTAGATATTTATTTTAATAGAATTTCAGATTGCAAATAGAAATTAAATATTCAACTAGATGTTTTAGTTATTTGTAAAACTCTCACAGTGAAATTTACTATCTAAATGTTTTGGTTGTTTGTCAAAGAAATTTTAAAAAGTTGGATAAAACAGTACTTTGAACCGTAGTACTTGATATTTAGGTTAAATACAAATCTTGTAAAAGTTAGTTGCGATTAGAGGTTAGTTTTGCAATGGATGAAAATCTTTCCTTTCATCAAAAAGTAGCAACAGTTCGGGAGAACCGCAAATTTCTATCTCTAACAATAACCAAGATACCCTGCAATTGCAACGAAATCTGAACCCCCTGTACATTTTATTTTAAGCTTATATTTTTATTTTTGATAAGGTAGCTAATTTGCTTATAAGTTGTAGTACAAATTGTCTATTTTTTTGTAAAACTTAAAAAAATAGTAAACTCTTTATTTTACTTGCTGAACTAATAAAATAATAGATATAAATAACATTCAAATAAATCAATAAATTAAAGGGGCATTTTTAAGCTTATTCACGAAATGAGAAAACTCGTTTTCAGGTATGAGTAAATCAATAAATTTGGCAATTTCTAAATATTTTAACGTTTTTTGTTTGGTAAAATACTGAGAAGATTTTTACAAATAAACAAGGCCGGGTGTCTTGGCGATAACCTATTTTTTAAATTATTAGGGAATTATTGGAATAGGCAAATAGTGCTAGCAGTATTAAGGAAAAACCTTATTTTATTACTGCTAAACCTTAATGCGCCTATGTGAAGAAGTGTTATTGGTCAACATGACATGCTTGTATTATTTTTAACCTAAAACTGGATTTTTTTTTAAATTTATAGTCTATTTTATTTATTTGTTTTGTATAGTTAAAAATGGGGAAGTTTTAACTTTTTTAGTATATTTTAAAGACAAAATTTAAAAATAAACAAAAATTACTTTAACCCTTAACCTCATTTTGTTTTTAAATGTCAAAATAAGGAAGGGAAATGACCGATTATATTTTGGCACAATTAAAGTCTAGCAGTAACTTTAAGAAAGTTTCCCTTATTTAAAACCACTACTGAGCATGCGTAATGTCAAAATACTGCTGAATTTATTACTGCTAGACCTTATATGAATTCCAATAATTCCCTATTTGCTATAAATATAATATAATATATAACTATGTCTTATTTTGACTTGAACAAATGAAATTTAATTAAATAAAGCTAGTTTGGTTGTTAAAATGGTACATTTGTACTTTACATATATTTTTGAAATGGCGGATTCGCTTTTTTAAAAATACATGCTTCCAACTTTGCATTTGGGGTTAGATTTAAATTCTATGCACTTATTATTCTTTAAGTCCTTTCGATATTTCGTGATTCCATATCAGTTTTTCCAAATTTCCCGCCAAACCATTCTTCATAAAAATTTTTGCTTGTTAAAAATATAGGATTCACTAAAAGAAAATGTTGATTTTGTATACAGGGTTTCCAAGAACTTAAAAATCATGATTTTTCTCCAAGAGTAAACTACCTTTATTTTTCATTTTTAAGCAAAATGTCATTAGGAAAATTAATTTAGTATACCTAATGTTTGTAATTGATAAAAACAATAATACAAAAATTTATTAAACTCCTTGATTTGACGAAAAATTCTTGATCACATTCGTTTACAAGTGAAAAATTGTGTTGTGTAGGAATTTGGAGAAAGCAGGTATTTGAAAAGCAAATTATAAGAGTTGTTTAGTTCATTTTATTGTAAAAATTTAACATAATTAATTTTTAATAACTCCAAAAACAGTTTCATGAAACTTTTTGATACCCCTGTAACGTTAATAAAGTCATTTAAAATTTTATTCTAAATAAATTTTCTAAATGATATTTTGCTTAAAAATAAAGAAAATTAGGATAGTTGGTCCATTTGTCCTCTTGTTAACCCCATCTGTGGACAGTCTGTATATTAAACCTTCAAATCAACTTCAAATGAATTTTATTTTCATATCATAAACTCAATATTATGTTTTGCTAAATATTTTTGTTTTTGTTTATAATATAAGACAACAAACTTACAGTACCATTGTTTTTTTGTTTTTAGAATATCGGCTAATTACGTTAAAAAAGGTCATCAAGAATTGCACGTACAAAATCCAAAGGAGCACTACATGCGCCCTAAGGAACTTGGCAAACTGTTCAAATGTGATGATCAAGCTTTTCGGAAACGTAATTTAAAAACCATATTAGCCGGCATCAAAATCCTGAAGATGTTAAGAAATTTAAATGTGATCAGTGTAATTATCAGACTTTTCGGAAAGGCAATTTAAAGATTCATCTTCGCCAGCATAAAAATCC
Source organism: Listronotus bonariensis (assembly GCA_014170235.1). NCBI lineage: Eukaryota > Metazoa > Arthropoda > Insecta > Coleoptera > Curculionidae > Listronotus > Listronotus bonariensis. The sequence continues at coordinate 25,620 of JACEGR010004152.1, forward strand.
TGAAGATGTTAAGAAGTTTAAATGCGATCAGTGTAGATTATCAGACTTTTCGGAAAGGCAATTTAAAGATGCATCTTCTTCGGCATAAAAATCCGGAAGATGTTAAGAAGTTTAAATGTGATCAGTGTGATTATCAGACTTTTCGGAAAAGCAATTTAAAGATGCATCTTCTCCGGCATAAAAATCCCGAAGATGTTAAAAAGTTTAAATGTGATCAGTGTGATTATCAGACTTTTCGGAAAGGCGATTTAAAGAGGCATCTTCTTCGGCATAAAAATCCCGAAGATGTTAAGAAGTTTAAATGTGATCAGTGTGATTATCAGACTTCTCGGAAAGACTATTTAAAGATGCATCTTCTTCGGCATAAAAATCCCGAAGATGTTAAGAAGTTTAAATGTGATCAGTGTGATTATCAGACTTTTCGGAAAGACTATTTAAAGAGGCATCTTCTCCGGCATAAAAATCCCGAAGATGTTAAGAAGTTTAAATGTGATCAGTGTGATTATCAGACTTTTCGGAAAAACAATTTAAAGATGCATCTTCTCCAGCATAAAAATCCCGAAGATGTAACATTTAAATGCGAGTAATGCAATTTTCAGACTCTTTATAAACGTGCATTAAAGGTGCATCTTCTCCTACATAAATTTTTTTTGTATCTAGCTTAGTTTTCAAAAAAGAAAAATGAGATGCCACTGGACCCAATAATAACAATCTGGTTAAGGCTAAAGAAGCGCCATGTGGATTTAAATAAATGTACCAAATTTTATCCAATCAAACAAGAATATCAAAAATATTTAGAAAAAACTATTTTTTTCTCAAATTTTAACGCCTTGTATCTTAGTAAGGCAGCAACTTCGGACATATGTTTATAGAAACTTTTTTATAAAATAATATATGAAATCACACCTTAAATTTTTGCCCCATGTTTAATAAACACCGTGTATAACTTTGCGGAATAATAGTTTAGAGATATTTTATTCCACGCAAAAGTATCCCGAAGACGATGCTATGTTTAAATGTAATTAGTGTGATTACCATCCTTTTTTAAATAAAATAATTTAAATATCTAACACAATTTTTTTTACGACATCAGTTTGTTTAAATGTGACCAGTATTAATTATTTAGATGCCATTTAACGGGCCGATACAGGCTCTTCCAAAGTAAGTGTAAGCCAATTGTAACTTTGGAAATGGAAAGGCTGTGGCTGTGTGCAAGTGAAATTAAAGGAAGAAGAAATGAAAGTGGTGTATTTCGTGCAATACTTTAATAATAAAATGCTAATAAGTATTGCAGAGAGCTTTCGGTACAACCATCATCAGTGCTAGTTATCAACAAACAGGAGTCGTAGCCCTGGAGTGCATAAATCAGTCAACAAAAGTTTAAAAATCAGTAATTTACATTACAAACAAACAAGTCACATATGAACATTTTTGTTTAAAAATATATCCCTTAAAGGGGTGGGGGGTGATAATATTGAAAAATTACAAAAGCGCGCTTTTTAGCATTTTAATAAAATATTGTAATCGGCGAACTATTCTTTTGGCACTTAAAAATGATATAAACACCTAAACAAAAAATTTATGACATTGGTTTAAAAAGTCAGTAACCCTAGTTACCACAATAAATAATTATGGGAAATTCATCCCCTGCTGCAAAAGCTTTTGCATTGCAGAGGAGATGCGTTCGCATAATCCAATCGCTTTAAATCAAAATATAAAAGCACAGGTATACCAGCAACAATGACCTCCAATAATGTTAATTATTCAAAACCTATTGACATAGCAAATGCTTTTGCAGAATATTTTGCATCGGTGTATGGGACACCTGACTGTTCCTATTGTCATTCAAGGGACAAAGAATGGGGTACTTTTGTTTTTAAAAAAGTCACAGAAGGGGATGTAATTAAAGCAATAAAAAAACTAAAACCAAAGAAGTCGACTGGACCAGATGAAATTCCACCTTTTATTTATAAGGGTTGTGATAAGATTCTAGCAAAGCCATTGGCTTATCTGTTTAACATATCTATTGAAAAGGGACAATTTCCAGATCTGTTAAAGGTATCAACAGTTACACCTATTTTTAAAAAAGACAAGAAAAACGTCATTTCAAATTATAGACCTATTAATTTGATAAATAGTGTGGCCAAAATATTTGAAAATGTACTTTATGACAATATATTTGAGCATGTTATGCATAAAATCAACAAGCGTCAGCATGGTTTTGTAAATGATAAATCTACTGTAACTAACCTTTGCATCCTATCAGAATGCATTTCACAGGCAGTTGAGGCAGGGGAACAGTTGGATGTCCTCTACACTGACTGCGAAAAGGCGTTTGACAAGGTGAATCATTGTGTACTTTTAAGTAAATTGGTTGATTTTGGTTTCTCGAAAAAGCTTTTAATCTAATTAAATCTTATCTCACTGGAAGAAGTAACAAAGTTAAAATTGGAAATTGTTTGTCAGAGCAATATATTTCTAACTCAGGTGTACCGCAGGGAAGTAAACTTGGGCCCCTGCTTTTCCTGTTGTTTATCAATGATTTACCCGATTGTGTTACTGCATCAGAAAGTTTGATTTTTGCCGATGATTTTAAGTTATTTAAAACAATTTCTGTCAATGATGATACTGCCAAGTTGCAAAGTGATATGAACTCAATTTTTGAATGGTTTAAAACCAATAAATTATCTTTAAATGTTAAAAAATGTGCAGTAGTTACGTATACTCGAAAAACAAACTGTATTCTTGAAGACTACCTCATTGGCAGTACCAAAATTGACAGGAAAGAAACAATCAGGGATTTGGGAGTAACATTTCAGTCCAATACAAAATTCAATTGTCACTACACTAATGTGGTTAACAAAGCATATCGCTCTTTGGGTTTTGTAACAAGGAACAGCAAGAATTTTAAAATAGAGACAATTATTAGGCTCTACAACGCCCTGGTGAGGCCAATTATGGAGTATGCTTCAAACATCTGGTCTCCGGTAGCCAAATCACATTCAGACATGATCGAAAAGGTGCAAAAACGCTTTTTAAGATTCTTGTATTTAAGGAAAAATGGAGAGTACCCATATTTGGTGTCATATAGGGCAATGCTACAAACATTTGAGTTTCAGATGCTGTGTACTAGAAGAAATATCCAAGCTGTTATGTTTATATACCATATTTTAAAAATACGAGATACAAGAACTGTGATCTAATAAACTATATACCTACTGTTTAAGGTACCAAAGACTAGGTTAAGAATAAATAACAAAGATTTATTCTATGTAAATAATGGTATTACCATCTCCCCAATAAATAATATGTTAAGGGCCTCTAATAATATTTTGAATGTATTGGATGTCGACATTTTTAATATTAAAGCAAGTAGGTTAAGGAAATTGCTTGAGCATCAAGACATAGGTTAGAGTGCAAAATAAATAAATGATGCAGATTTAACTTTTAAATTTTATTATGTATAGGTGTGTTTTATATTTTAGGTTTAGGTAATTTTCTTTGGTCATTTATATGGATGTTGTTACATTTTATATATATTACACTTTACATGTAATTACTATTTTATAGTGTTTGTAAAGTTTATCCAAATAAATAAATAAAATAAAAATAATTGCTAATATTGGCTATCTGGAAGAATGTAGACCATATTTTATCAAATTGGGGCTTCTTACGTTCCCATACTTATATATCTTTCAGTGCATCATGTTTATTAAGCAAAACATTCACTTGTATCAAAGCAACTAGCAAATTCACAATTATAATACTCGAAACAGTCAGGATTTAATCCATGACTATCATAGACTTGGAAGATCCAGGGGTGGCACCAATTACTCTTGTATAATATACTTTAATGCTCTTCCGCTGCGCATTAGGTGTTTGAATTACAATGCTTTTAGAAGCACTATAAAAGAGTACCTCTTAAAACATGTCTTTTTTTCTGTGAAATAATACTTGAGCAGCGGCTTTACTTTTTAATTAGTTTAAATTATCGATTTAATGACTTAAAAAGAATATATGTATTCCAGGACTCTTATGTTGGCTAAACTTGAAAAAAAAGATTATTGTTTATTTGATAATTTTATTACATTATTTTAATAATTGGTAATTACGGTCAGTGTTATTGTGATGTAACTGTTATTTCCTATTTTATTTAAGTACTAGCTATGATTCCCGGCTTCGCTCGGGAGTTGATATGAGACGCAAATAACCGTTGTTCTGAATGAAGTTCAAATACTCGACAACAGATGGCGCCACTACACTTAATTTCCAAGTTGAAGGGTTGGAAGAGTCCTTATATCTTTAAAAATACGCCCTTTAGGGTAAAACGGGAACTTTCTTGTTCGAGGGGGATAATAAAGGGCTATCACACTATATAAGTCCCTTTATCGTATCGGGGCTCCTTTTCAAGTTTTATCGGCACGCACATTTTATCAACTTAGTTTTATTATATATAATAATAATGATAATGATAACATTTTAAAGTTTTTTTTTCTATAATTTAATGTAAATTGACGTGTAAAAACACTTATGTAGTGTAAATATTATCAATAAATAAATATAGTTTCAAAAAATTAACAACAATAATGAACGAAAAATACTAGTATTATTGGAAAACAGCTTCGGGCGCTCAACATACGAGAAAATGTGGCACAATGCGCACACGCTTTATTACAATAATGCTAGTATTTTTTGTTTATTATTGTTTTAAGATTATTTTAGAAATGATTTTCACTTTTTAGTTAAATGTGCTTTAAAAGCGTGTTTTTTAGTTTTTTTAAACAATATTTTTTTACTCTTTTGTTTCACATACTAACGTCTAGCGCCTACCGGAGCATTAATCACGAATCGCAGCACGAGTGTTGTAATATGCAGAAAGAAGGAAAAATATGGTGAATTCAGGTTGGTTTTTTAATGAAAACTGGCTTTAACTAACGAAAACTAACCAGAACGTCGACTAAACATTCTTTCCTCTGTATACTAGAAATCATCAATTCGGCAACATTCGGGATCAATACTCAGGTAGGCGCTAGACGTAAATGTTTCACTAGGTGCGTTTTATTGCTGCCATTCGGGAATCACAACAACATTTTTACTTTGAATAAAGGCGAATTCATTTTCCGGAATATTATGTCTGATCTGATCAGCATCTGGTCCGGACTATGTACTGACCGCGCATGACCATTGCCCTTATAAGGCGGCATAGTCAGGCGCAGTCACATTTAGTAAAATAAATTTCTCTTATGGGAATAACACAAAAATAATCAGTACCCAGAAAAAAATTGTAAATAACTTACAGTGGAACTCCCCTAACTTAAACTTCCGTAAGTCGAAAAATTCCCCAAGTCGAACATTTTTCTTGATCAGTAAAATTTTATCAATTTCATAATGTTATTTTATCTCTCCAAGTCCTAAGTCGAATTTCTACTTTACTAATATTTCTTTAACTCGAACTAATTTTTACGCGACATCAGGCCTAACTCGAATTTTTCGGGAAAGTACTTGTGTATTTCGGGGTCATTGTTCAATTTACTGCATGCACGGTGTTATTAATTCCAAACAGGGAAAAACTATTATTGGCACAGTGTACGTTTGGTGAGTTGAAGGCGATTGTTTAGTGAATTTTAAGCGATAAAGATAAAAATTAAACCCAATTGCTGAAGTGGGAAAAGGGCAGAAAAAAGATATTGCGGAACAATTTCTTATCTCACTAAATGAACAAAAAAAAAGGAGACCAATTTAACACAAAAAATATATATTTTTTTAAAGTAAAAAATACAATTTGTAACTATATACAGCGTGTCCTCGGAAGTTCTAACCATATGAGAAACTTTTAATTATAACCTTTACGAAAAAAATGTGCCGGTTCATAGAAAGTCCTGCTTGATGAGAAAATTTATTTCCACAAAAATAATTGTATGTTAGATGTACAGGGTGGCTTAAAAAGACTTTATGTCATTTTATGAAGAAAACTTCCTATAAAGGCATGTCCGGACTTGCTTCGTTTCTGAGATACAGTGCGTTGATTATTTTTTAAAAGTATGTTTTTTTTCAATATCTTAAATACGAAGCCAGATACAAAAAAATGTACTTTACTAGAAAGTTGTATTTTTAGTTGCTTTATAGGAAAAATATAAAAACTACATAAAAAGTCAGTAGCGTACATTTTTATCTCAATAATATTGGCTTTTGTGCCTACTGTACGCCATTGGCTTTTTATGTAGTTTTTATATTTTTTCCTATAAAGCAACTAAAAACCAAGTAAAAATCATTTAACAATAAAAAAAATCTGAATAGTTCTGAATTAAACTGTTTTGACTTAGCTTTCCGACGACTCAATGTACTGTTTCCTTCAAGAACTTTCTTTCACTTAAACTTAAATACCAGGATTTATCAAAAACTTTGGGAGTGGTGGGGAGTGATATCTACGGACGAGGCGCTTCATATAATTACGATTGAACTTCACAGGTAAGTTCGTTTAATCGGATAATTATATTTCAGCGCCTCGTCCTTGATATCACTAAGGTAGCTGTTTAAAGATACAAAGTTTTTTCCGAAACTTCGAAATAAAAAAGATTTTACAGTTTATTACCACCAAATATAATTACATATAAGAGACTTAACAAAAATCTTAAAACGTAAGCTCTTATTATTACAAACTTTTAAACTAAAGTATAAAAATAAACAAGGTATTCACTTCCTACTATAGCGTTAGCAAAACATGAATAGTCTTTTATAGGTCTATTATAAAATCTAGCAAATGTCTCAGATTGCTTAGACCAACCAGCTGTTCTTCTTATTACATCCAGTGTTACCCCATTTCTAAATGCTGCAGACGTAGCTGCATGCCTTGTAGAATAGGCTGAAAAGGTTTTCGTATCTATACCAGCTTTTGTTAACGTTTCTTTAATCCACCTGCTTAAAGAATTTGTAGTTGCTGTATGATATGGTGGTCTAGTAGTTAAAAATAAAAAGTTTTGCTGCTCTGATCTAATATCAGCAGTTTTTAAAATGTATGCTTCTAATGTTGATGCTGCACAAATCTCAGGTTTATATTTAAAATAGGGTATCTGTAAACATGGTTGTTCCATGGTTTTGGAAGTAGATTTAATTTGGTCTGGAATAAAAATTTGAATACCTTTAACTGATATTATATGTTTTCAACTCTGATGCGAGTCAATGTCTGGATACGATGTCCTGTAATTAATGCAATTAGTGTGGCAGTCTTCATTGTTAGCTGTTTAAGAGATAAACTTTCATTGGGAAATAGCATGCTTAAGTAGTTCAAAACTATTTGAGGATCCCAGGTAAAACTATATCTTCTTTGTGGAGGTCTTAATCTAAAAATTCCTTTTAGAAATCTTCTTATATTAAGGCTTTTTGATAAGTCTTGTTCTAATATTAATGATAATGCAGATCGGTAATTATTAAAAGTACCATAAGAATTGGGTTTTGTTATGATGTATTGATTGTATTGATTTAAAAATTGCATTACTTCCTCTTCTTTAGCTTCAAACACATTGTATCCATAACTGTTACAAAAGTTCCACCAAGCTTTATAGACTGCTTCATACTGTTTTATAGTAGAGTTTGATAATGATCTAAGGAGTACAGGAATTACCGATTCTTGGTTTCCTTCTCTCAGAAATGCTTGGCTGATAATAACCCTGCCACCAGGGAAAACTGTCTCTTGTGCTGGCTAAAAGGAAATAAAAGAGGCTTAGATTTGTGATCAATAAAAATTGGTGTTCCTATTAATAATCTTTGAAAAAGTGGGTACCAAGGCTGTGATTCCCATTTTGGAACCACAACTATACCTTGAGCTTTATCAAGTACAATTTTATTTAAGGTGCGTAATACTAGACAAAAAGGAGGAAATGCATAAAAGAAAATATTTCCCCAATTCACAGTAAAAGCATCAACTGCACATGATTCTGGATCTGGATGCCATGAGATAAACTTCTGGCATTTAGTGTTTAATTTTGTTGCAAATAAATCAATATTTGGATTACCAAATTTAGAACATAACCTTTTAAAAATATTTTGGTTTAATTCAAACTCAGACTCTGTTGGTATAATTCTAGACTGACCATCTGCTTCTATGTTTAAAGCAGATGGTATATATGAAGCATGAAGCCAGATATCCCTCTCTTCTGCCCATTGCCAAATTTTCCTAGCTAAACTTGACAATTCTGGAAATCTAACACTTCCCATGCGATTAATGTAAGCTACTGCTGTAGTATTGTCTACCCTAAGTAATATATTTATCTTTGATTTGTGAGAGGCAAAAGATTTAAGAGCATGAAAAACGCTTAATAACTCTAAATAGTTAATATGGTTTCTTTTGAGACACACTGTCTTGATGGTAAAAGTTTACTTTTTTCATAGTTTACGATGAGAACCTAATGATTCTAATAAAAGCAAGTAATATTGGTATGTTCTATACAAACATTGTAGTCTTGATTAATGATTAAAAATCATCTAGATAAAGAACGCAAATTATGCCCTTATTTCTTAACAAGATACCAAGGCTTGGTTAATTTAGTAAAAACATATGGTGCAGAAGAGAGGCCAAGGGCAAACAGGTATATTCGTGAAGTAAAATTATAATGAAACCTTAAAATTTTCTATGTGTTTCTTGGACTGGTACACTATAATAAGCATTTTTAACGCGCTCTTTATTAACTTGGGTCGTAACTATCTATCTGGCTGCCTATGTAACGGAATCTTTGAGCCTAATTTTAACCAACTTCCAGCTATTCGATTTCTTTGAAACTTTGCACACGTATTAAGGACCCATGACAATGCAATAATCTGCAAACAGTATCCCTTTATCTTTTTTTTAATCGCCAGGAAAAAAAAATTCCATTATATTATAAAACAACACCTAGGATGCCATCTGTTGGAAAAATTTCAAACTTTGCTATTAAATGAAGAAGAAATTTTTTAGTGGATTGCAAAATGTTGGCAACGGTCCAAACATTGCCTGGATTGCCATCTGTTGGCAAAATTTGAAACTTTGCTACTTAATGAAGAAGAAATTTTTTTAGTGAGTTGCAATCTTTTGCAAATTTTAAAATTTGCTACCATTGTCATTTCATAGGGGGCTGGTTATATTTCTTTTGCTGCTTAATTAAATAGTATGTTCTAATTTACTGTTATATTAAGAATTTTTGTGCAATATAACGAACTAAAAAATGAAAAATAATTAATAGTTTAAAAAAACTAAAAAAACACTCCTTGTTCAATTAACTTTGTATGCATAGGTCAATTTCTTCTGTATGCATTACAGAATGGCATTTAAGATTAGCCCTTGCTACCATAAACTTTTCCTTAAAAGGCAGCTCATATCCTTGTACCCAATTTAATAGGATCTTGTTTTTAGTAATTGATTTCCATCTATGAACAAATATTTTGATACGACCAGCCGTACTACTTACCTTTAGTACCTCTGATCCCTTCTCTTGTACGTCTCCCTCTCCCTTTTTCCCATCTGGTGAGGTGGCCCTATTTGTCTCGAGTCCCTCTTGTATCGAGACGGGCCTTTCCTGTTTAAAGAAACCTTAGATGGGGAGTGAATAAATGGCCTTTTATAGGATGTTTGTTCTTTGGCTTTGCTTACCTGTGCCACAGGTTTTTGTTTTAATTCTTCTCCGGATTTTTCTATCATTTTAATGTTTTTATGTTTATCCCCAAAGTCTTGGCCTAATAAGAATGTATCTCTAGGGTTACTGTATGCAACATCTTTAGCTGTCTTTGATAATTGGGGGTAAATGCTGGATCTACGATCCAACGTTAACAGGAAATGAACGTTAGAAAGAATTCTTCCTGCATCCCCCAACAGGTTTAACAAGTTTTCTCTCTGAGAGGATTGCTTATCCTCCAGAATAATATTAAGCGCTGAGCCTATAGCTGTAAGACCCGCACCTAAATAATTTTGGGTAGTTTCTAGTCTTGTTTCTTTTTTCTTATTGGCATCGTTAAGTAATAAAGATATTTCTGCATTTAGAATAGGAGCTTTAATAAAGTCGCAATTTTTTGGTGTTGGGTACTTATCTATTAGCACTTTGTTAACCTCCCTTTCCAAACCTTTGCTCAATATGTGCGACCATCTTGCACTAATGGCCGGGTGCAGAGTAATGGGATCAACTTTACTATCAGCTGGATCTTCTCCTAAGGATTTAAGAGTTTCATCATCCAGGTTAATTTGTAAAGTTGGTTCTCTCTCTTGAGAAATGCCTGAATTATGTACTAATACCTCTACCTGTCTGTCATGACTACGGCCCCGTCCTGTGTGTAAGCTAGCTACAGAACTATCGGACCTTGAGTCTGAGCTGCACGACTCTAGACGTTTTTTCTCTCTGCTATTGCTATTTTTAGAGTCTCTAAAACTGCTTGTTTCAGAAACTGAATCAGGACTGCACGTCTCTGAAAATAACTCCGGGCTGCGTGCTCCAGAGGGATTTCTTTTTGACAGACTGCTTGTCTGCAAAATCCTAGATCTTTCTTTTGACCTTGAACGGTTTCTACGCCGCTTTGGATTACTAAAGATAATTTTTTCCAGTTTCTTTATTCTTTTAGATAAAATCGAAGAACTACTAGATTTGACCTGGATCTAGATCTCTTTCTGGATCTTCCCATCTTCACCTAAAAAGTAAAAAATATATATTTATAAATATATTAAGGACCTGAAAAATAATTTCGTGGCTACATCACCGCACAAAAAACGAGAATGACAGATGACCGGAAAGGAGAAGTTAGTAACAATTTCGTTCTTCCTTTCAATATTGTGGCTACTAACCCGCGAAAGGCGATACTACCTTAGTGATATCAAGGACGAGGCGCTGAAATATAATAATTTTTATATTGGATGTACAGGGTGGCCTAAAAATACTTGTTTCCAAATTAAAACAAAGGGGTATTTTCTAACTACAGTACGAAAATCGGTATTTTTATAAATTTCTTAAATGTAGCCAAATACGCAAAAATGTACTACACTAAAAAGTTGTATTTTTAATTGCTTCATAGTACATTTTCTCTCAATCAATATTGCCTGTGGTGCCCACTGACACGCCACTGGACCCAATAAAAGTCAATCTAGTTAGAGCTTTACAAGCGTTTTGTAACATTAAACAAACATAGCAAATTTTAACTAAATTTTATTTTTATATATACCGACTTTATAAAAATACCGACTTCTTTAAAAACTTTTAACGCCCTGTATCTCAGAAACGAACAACCCGAACATATGTTTATGGTTCAAATATTTAAAACCATTTTTGTTGTTAATACGGTTTAAAACACTTTAAAAACATTACATTTTCTTGTTAAACGGTGACGTCATGTACGTCGCGTATTTAACCGTCATCAGTTTTAGGCGTTCAACCAATTATAACCACGGTAATAATTGGTGACAACTTTGACATATAATACATTGTTTAAACGTCTAACATAACCGATTGGTAAATACCGTTTTAGATTTGGTTCCTCGCTTAAAATTGATGCGTGTTTGAATACATGCCTAAACAATGGTTTAAAAACAATATAGTTATCTTTGTCGGGCGGGCACATGCATCGTACTCATTAAAAACATTGTTTCAGTCATTTTTCGTAAACTGTTTACGTGGCTGTACATGGCAAGTAAAAAATGTTTATATTTGGTCTCAAACAAAGTACATCTATTCTATCTCTTTGTTTATGATCCTGATACTAAGTCAATTCGCCAGTTCTCCTGTTCCGGTCATATAAGGTATTGCTTATAAGCTTTCCCGGCTTTGTCATTGGAAAATCTGGATAATCGAGCTCGAAACTCCCAGACTTTCCTAGCATATGAATAAGAAACACTTCTAAACATCAACAACAGCGATGAACTTCTGAACATGCATAAATTGTGACTGTCAAGCCAGCGGCTGCTACTGGTTATCAGCGCATAACCGTCACTTTCACTATTGACGTATTTCCGCAGAAGGCGTGCGCGCCTCCTCGACCATACGAGGACACCATGTGTTCAACACCAAAACGTAAAAACTTCAGGCTTTAGGAATCTTCACTCTCAGCGCTTAGCCCCAGAAGAAAGAAGCCCCAATTTAGCGTGAGATCTTTTCTGGATCCCCAAGGGCACATCCACGCTCGTACGACGCCCTCAATCGCCTACCCGGGAAGTCTATGTAGACCTCTCTACGTAAACGTGAACCGCACTACTCGAAGACCGCGGAAAGGGTGAACAAAAGTACATATTAATCCTAAAAATAAATTACATACTCATAACCTAAAAGTTTATTGTTTAGGACCGCCACAAATTGAACCCAGCCCACGCACAGCACAGGCGCTGTGTTCAATTTGCGGCTGGCCTATTGTGCTGTGACGCAATGGTTTGAAAACATACATAGTCACCCATGTTTACATGCTGGTATTTAATTGGACCGTCTCTTTTCCTCACATCACTCCTCGGCACTAAGCTGAGATGGAAATATTTCGATTCGCGGATCCGTGGAGTTGGTTGTTGGCGATGCTTAGACTATGACCTTCATCGGTTACATTTCTAATAAAATTCAACTTCGGCACGCGTGCCGGCGGCAGCGAATTTTCTTGCAAGCTGCAAGCTTTTAACGTCCGTGCTGGCTATGAGACATGCGCATTTTGGATTTGGCTTGAGGCTTGAGATGCTAACCTTAAAGTTTGACATTTGTTTGTTTATATTTAGATCATTGGTTTAATATTGTTATTTTTCAGAAATGGATTCATCTTCTTTAGAACGGGAAGATTCTTATTTACTTCTTGTAACAGTTTTCCTACTGTTGTTGAAAAAAGGCAGCTACTGGATACATCTAGATGTCGTCAGCCTAAAAAGTTCGGAGTGCATCCCATACTACAAGTTCGTAAGGAACAAGGGTGTTACGATAATCTTTTAATGGAAGCCCGTCTAAGTGATCCTTATATATTTTTAATTTTACAAGAATGTCTCCTGAAAGTTTTGATAAACTATTGGGCATTGTAGGACCATTTATTACAAAAGCTTCCCAGCGAGAACCAATATCTGCAGGATGTCGGTAAGTAGTTTTACTACTTAATTTATCATAATTCATATCCTTTGAAATTTTTCTGTTTTAGATTGGCTGTTACATTAAGATTTTTAGCTACTGGCGATTCGTATCCAAGCTTATCCTATTCATTCCGAATTGGAGTTCCGACAATATGTAATATAGTAAGAGAAACATGTGTTATATTGTGGAACCAGCTCCACCCTCTGATGATACCCCCTCAGTCTACAGAACAGTTACATAACATAGCAGATGCGTTTTTGAAAAAATGGTCTCTTCCAAATTGTGTTGGCGCCATTGATGGTAAACATGTTACGATTCAAGCACCTCATAATTCAGGATCAGTGTTTTTTAACTATAAAAAAGTTTTAGTGTGGTTTTATTAGGAGTGTGCGATGCAGACTACAATTTTATTTATGTGGATATAGGTGCATATGGTTCCCAGAGTGATGGTGGTGTCTTACAACAGTCTTTATTTGGTAGAAAATTATTTCAAAATGAGCTGAGTTTACCTCAGCCACAGGAACTACCTCTTTGTCCACTTAATATTAAAATACCCTTCTTTTTGTTGGTGATGAAGCTTTTCCTTTGAAGGAAAACCTAATGAGACCTTTTAGTCGGCCAAGAGCTGGTGGATTATCTAGGGATGAAAGAATATTTAACTATCGTTTATCCAGAGCAAGAAGGGTAATTGAAAACACTTTTGGCATAATGGTAGCACGCTTTAGAATTTTGCATCGTGTTATTAATGCTAATCCTACGACAGTTGATAACATTATAAAAGCCATAGTTTGCCTTCATAATTATATTCGAAAGGAAAATATTCCTTTTTATGTCACTGAAGGTGATATGGATAGAGAAATTGGAGGCAGTTTAATATCTGGAAGGTGGAGAACTGAAATCCCTAGAGATGGACTTGCTCTTGGCAATGTTCCCTTAAGGCTAGGTGCACGTAATGCCACTTTTCCAGCACTAGCCATAAGGAATCATTTAAAAAATTATGTCAATGGACCAGGAGCAGTTTTAGCTCCTTGGCAATGGGATACTGTTGATAGAACTATCTAAATATTAATAGTTTTTGGATGTGATATGCAAATAATTTGTAAGTATTAGTTCATTAAGTAATATTTTAGTTTTTTGTAGTCTAGGTGCATAGTGTAAATTAATCTAGTTTTTACTTTTATTACCTACCACTTCTCATAATATATTTAGTGTGTGTTTGTGTTATAGAGGAATATAAATAGATATACTATCTTTAAATACAGACATTTTTTCATTATTCTTATAACTTTACTTTATTCTTTATGTTTAGAAACTTTTCCATCATTAAATTCTAAAAAATAAAAGTAAAACACAACATAAATCATAGATTTGATTTCGGAATTGAATGTAAATGTATTTTTTGACTCTGTGCACATTTTAATAAATTGTATTGGATATAATATATACCTATGTATATAGTATGATAGTAGTTATGATGTAAAAACGTATGTTTGTTTATTATGCCTAAATTTTGTATGTATTTTATATCATTGGGGCTTAAATTAATAAAAGACAGTAAATAATATACTCCACAATACATGTTTTATTATAAAGTAAAATTTTAATTCTCTAGGTCACATTATTGCAGTCCTTTAAAAATGAAAATAAAAAAACTCTCGAAAACAACAAAAATATTATTTCTAATAAAAATCAACAAACTGGTAATATCAGTCTTTTAAAAGTTGGGTAATAATACTATTGCACCGAACAGTAACTAACGACATTCAGTGCTAATGGTCCTTACAAAATAAAAAGTAAATTTTCAAAAACTAACAAAAATAATATATCTAGTCATAAAACAACAAATTAAAATTTAACAAAAGTAGTAGTTCCTTAAAATTTGTATAAAATAAATAAAAATATAAACCTATTCTATAATATTTTGTAAAAACATAATGCATAAATTTGTAAATAAAATATTAAAGTAAAACATATTGTGGTAAAATTATCTTAGAGATCTTTTAAAGTTAATTATTTGCAATTGTAATTCCTCCATTAAAATACTTGCACTGGGTTCTTTTAAATCTCGAAGCTCAGCAGCTAAATATTGTGCAAATAAATCATATTTGTCACTTTTCTTTGACTGACCTAAATTTTTGATGGCACTTGAGACATCCACCAAAACATTATCTATATCTCTAGATCCCTGCTGATTTGTACTTCTTCCTGTTTCCAGTTTTCTTTTTTTTCTGTAGGGGGTAGCCTGACTTGTTAAAGGTACATTTTCAAAAATATTTGGCTCAGGGATTGCACTCTCAGGATTATCCTGGTATTCAATTATAATTTCTTCTGCTTCATCAGAATCAATCTCTGCATTGCCAATATTTGGTGAATCTGATACCAAATTGGATGTGGTCGGTCTTTCCTGTTCTTGCCCACACTTGTACATAAATTTAAAAAAACTCATTAACGGCCAAGCTGCTCTTACAGAAGATGGTGCACCACTCCTTTGCAACCTTTCCTCGATGGCTACTTCCCTTCTGTATTTTTCTCGAAGGGCTTTAAAGCGAGTCTTAACTTCAGGAACTAAAATATTTAAAACAAATTTTAAAGCTGATTATAAGTAAAGAAGTTAGATTTTTACCTGTACACATCATAGATTTCGCAACAGAAGCCCAACAATTTTCTTTTTGCAAGATAGACTTATAACCCTTGTCAGTCTTGTCATAAAGTGGTTTATAATTAGAAACACACTGTAATAAAAACTCATCATTGATTGGATTATTTTGGGGCGTTTCCATTTTTAATAAAAGCCAAACTACAAGAACAGTCTGCTGTCTGCTCACTCTGCTCTTCGGAATATCGGAATTCAAATTTCAAATAAACAACTAACCTCAATAAACAAACCAAAAGCGCATGCGTCGCTCGCAAGTTGAAGTGATTGAAAACGGTCCAAATTCTTGCTCGCTTCCGTGCCGACTTGCAATTCGACCGCCAAGTGATTAGAAATTCACTTTGTTATCCGAACACATCCACGAACCACGTGTTCTTCGTTTGACAATTGACAGCATAATATAACCTAAAAATAAAAAAGTGTTTTAAAAAGTACTGCAAAAATAATGTGTTTTTAATTGCTGTTTTAATAAATAAAAATGGGGAAGGTAATATCTTATATAAACTAAAAGAAATAAGAGTAATCTAAACTTAGTTGTTAATAATTTTTAGCCCACTCAGAGATATTTTACCAAACCTGATGGGGAAACCTCAGAAACTCAGAAAAAGCCCGAGTGAACCTAACGTTATCGAATTCGATGTCACCGATGTAGAAAAACAACCATGGGGACGACGTAGAGAAGACCGCCGCACAAAAAATTCGAAAGCAAACAAAAATTTGGCAAGAAAATATTACCAAAGAAATTTAAAGATGGAAAGAGTATTCTTGATGATGGAAAACTGAGACCGAGTCAACAGAACAAGAAAAGGCATAAAATTCCCAAAGAACTGTTGGAAAAGTACTCGAAAGGAGAAGGAGTGAACTTGAAGAAGGTTCATACGAAAATACATCAAAAGAAGGTTGAACAAAAGGAGAAAATATTAAGTTTGCCACAGAAATAGCAGCAAAAACTGAGGTAAGATCTTAAAAGTTAACCTTTGGGAACAGAACTTTCTTTAGTAATAGTTCGATATAGCGGTTTTCGCTATTATAAGAGAATTGAAAAATTCTTTTTCAGGGCGTTTCTATAGGTCGATTATGACACAAATCTGTGTGCGCGTTTTTGAAAATCCATTTCTATAATTTATTATTAATAAAAACATATTTACGGAACGGTGAAGTGAACAGGGGTGCTGGGTGGGGACGAAACAATAGAAATCCTACATTAAGCACCCAAAAACAGTATTTCACAGTACACACGCACTTTCTGTTTACAAAATTTCCAAGAAATTGTTTAAAAAAATTAAAAATAAATAATAGTTCAACAATCCCGCCATGGCTGTCACTGCATAAAAAGAAGAGTTTGCAATAGAACTGTAAATGTCTTACGATGTTGCCAAATAAAGTGAGAAAGTGTCAACAGCTTAAAGAAAAGGAAGATACAGGACAAAATTCATACGAAAAATTAAGTTATTTCTTCTTCCTATTATAATTTTTAGAGAAAAAAGTAAAATACCTAAACATAAAGAAGAAGGCATTTCTACAAAAATACCATTGTTTCTCATGGAAATGATGGATAATCCCCAAAATAGGCTTGGTGTTAATTCTTCATAAGAAGTTTGGCAACGCTGCCTCTATCGAGACCGTCATTATTATAATGACGAACTTCATGTTATCAGCTGACCCAAATTAATGCGCCTATTTCTTTCTTTAATTAATGGCGGACGAGATATGTCATACGTGTGGGATAGTTTTTCGAAAAATTTAATACTTTTCAAAATTAATTTACATTTTTCATGTGCCCCGAGTGCAGTGTATTAATGTTTTCTTGTGTTTGACGTTGGATTTATACTGTTTTGTCCCCACCCAGCACCCCTGTTCACTCCACCGTCCCGTAAATAGGTTTTTATTAGTAATAAATTATAGAAATGGAATTTGGAAAACGCGCACACAGATTTGTGTCATAATCGACCTATAGAAACGCCCTGAAAAAGAATTTTTGAAAATCTCTTATAATAGCGAAAACTGCTATATCGAACTATTACCGCTAATTTTTCGTAGGTAGCTTTATTTTGACGAGAATCCCAACTTTTTTCCTTACAACAATTTTCGTTGGCAGCATACAGGGGTAGCAGAGATTAAATATGTTGATTTGATAAGTATCAAAAAACCCTGATGACATACCTCGCAATTTGTAGGACAATGTGGGTGTTAAATAATATAAATAGTATTTAATCAACAGAAAACAAATCAACTGGTTTGTAGTTATTTTTCACAACATCGTTAACCATGCATGTTGGTGGTAAGAGGGACTCTTTGATAAAACCTTACATTTTGTAGGACAAATATTTTTTCTTTATTTAAATAATAATCTTCAAAATTAACAGAGAAAATCCCTGTTTGTAATAAAGTTTTGATATCTATTAAATCAACACATTTAATTCCTGCTACCCCTGTAAGCTACCACCAACGAAAAGAAAATTGTTGTAAGGAAAAAGTTGGGCGTCTCATCAAAATGAAGCTACTCATGAAAAATAGCTCGTTAGTAATGACTTCCCCATACTTCCTCATACTTCGCCATACTTCCTTATAGTACAAGTTTGTAACTTTGTTTCTAGGGGTTAATCTTCGCAAATACTGATCCGACCATAAAAATTAGATTAGAAGATCATACTTCCTCATTCTTACCCATACTTCCTTATATGTACTTACCCATACTTCTCCATACTTTCTCATACTTCCCCACACTGGTCGCATTTAAACATCCGAACATCTCCTGGATTTTTATGTCTCACCGCATGCTGTTTTAAAACATCTTTATAACGAGTTTGATCATCACAATCATCACATTTAAACATCTCAATATCTTTTGGATTCTTATGTCGCACGGCATGCTGTCTTAAAACCTGTTTTATACCCAGTTTGATAATCACAATGATAACATTTAAACAGCCTAACATCTTCTGGCTTTTTATGTCGCAAGGCAGGCCTCCTAAAATTTGTTTTAGATATTGTTTGATAATCACACTGATCGCATGTAAACATCTTAACATCTCCTAGATGTTTATGTTGTAGGGCATGCATTTTTAAGAAACCTTTGTAAATAGTTTGATAATCACACTGATCGCATTTTAACATCCTAAAATATTTTGGATTTTCATGTCGTAGGGCATGCTTTTTTAAAACACATTTATAACGAGTTTGATAATTCTTTATACTTACCCCTACTTCTTCATACTATTTTATACTTCTCCATACTTCCTCATACTTCCCCATACTTCCTCTATACTTCCCCATACTTCCTCATATTTTCCCATAATTTTTCTATACTTCCATATACTTCCTCATACTTACCCATACTTCTTCATACTCCCCATACTTCCTCATACTTTCCCATGCTTCCCTCCATACAGGTAAAGTTAGTAACTTTGTTACAAACATTTAGGTACCTGTTAACATTTCGGGTTGGGTGACTAATAGTGCTTGTTTTATTAATATATTACTGGTCGATATACCTTAAAAAATAGCTGATGCGATATATTTGTGGTTGTTCTTGTGCTACTTTCTTTATTTTGTTATTGGTGAAAACAGGCGTTAAATTAAATATATTTTTTTAGGTCTTACTTACAGAAGAGGCTGGTTTTTGGAAGCGGATGCTGGTGAGACTACTACACAGTTTACACAAAAACAAATCGCAGATAGTGTAGATATTTCAGCTGCAACTAAATCATTCGAATTAAAGCTTGACTTTGGAGCCATACAGGTAAATAGTTATACAGAGCGTTCGTAAACTGTCGAGCCAAACTGCTATGATCTAATAGTGCCATATACAGTATGTCCATGTACAATAGGTCATATAAATAAAAAAAATAAATGTTAAATATAATCGTGGTGAGGCAACTGCTTGTGTTTCTTATAAAAACATGATTCACGTTGATAAATTTGTTTTGTCTTGAACAGGGGCTCCAAAAATGTGAAGATGGACCAAAAAGAAAACTTTTTTTTATCTTTGGACAAACCACGAAGGCTAAAAGCCTAAATACTAATGCACCGTGGGTGTCTTAAGCGAGGTAAGAGGGAGTTTGTTGACACGGGACTTAAATACTTGAAGATTTGGGGGAAGGAAAAGACCTCCGCGGGCAGCAGGTTCCACAATCTAGAAACTCTAGGGATAAAAGAACGAACAAAGTGAGAAGTTCGGGGCCTGTCCAGTTGAACCGTATAGGGATGCATACGCGAGGAACCACGAGTTTCTCTGTAGGGAACCGTGAGTGGAGGAACTATACTGGACAATTCCTCAGAGCAGAAGCCTTGGAAGTACCTATAAAAAGCGATAAATCCCCACAGCCCGAAGATGGGCAAGAGAGGGAAGCCTTTCTGTAAGTGAAGGATCATTAATGAGACGAATAGTTCTTCTTTGAATAGAATCAAGAATGCTTAGGGTTGTGGGGGACGCCATGCCCCAGATATGAGAACAATATTCCAAGGGAGGTCGGATTTGGGACACATACAAAGTGTATAAATTAGAAGGGAAAAATATTTTTGGCTCGAAAGAGAAATCCAAGCTTTTTGAAGCTGCCGTGGCTATAGATACAATGTGTTTATGCCAGTTAAGTTTACTTTCAAATGTGACGCCCACAAGATTAAAGGTGTCTTTGCTCTGTAAAACTTGGCCGCTCATAAGTAGAGGATAAGTATTTGATGACTCTTTTCGCGACAAGGAACATGTGTTTTGGATGCATTAAAATGGACGAGATTTTTAGCGCCCCAATCCAATATTAAATTAAGATCCTGCGAAAGAGATATCTCTCTCGCTCTGCGTTTGTTTTCCAAGTCAGGTTTAGTGATGGGTTTAGGAACCTGAAAACTGGAGTGAAGGGTACTATCGTCGGCGTCCTTTATTTTTAATAATTCTGCAAAATGTCAAATACAAAAAGAATTTTTAATTTGAATGAAGATCCAATATCTAAAAATGGTTTTTATTTGCTTTCTTTTAAAAAATCAAATCCATAACACTTTGTCTACAAAGATATCTAAATGTTTTTCATGGCAATAAGGCTTATTATTATTATTATTATTATTATTATTATGTATTATTATGTATTATTATGTATTATTATTAAATTAAAAAAAAATCTCCAATATACATCCCGTTTAGATGCCACATAAAGCAATAATTAATTATTTTCTAATCAAAAAAATCTTTATTAATGCTTAGTGGGTGCGTGTCGGATTTCATGAAAATATCTAGAACAGTTTTGAAGATATAATAAGAAATTAATTTTTTCTCAAAAACTTTAATATCTAGTTTAAGTAACTTAGAACTTTTCTTCCTAATATAAGCCAAAAATCATAATTATGCTGTATTTTTAGCAATCAATTAAAGTACACCCTGTATAATATTAATAATAAATCACCTCAACTCAACTTTGAGAACACCCTGTATTTTAAAACCATTTTTCTCGTTTCCAGAGCGAAGTACACCCGGAACGGCCGCAATCTTGTCCTCGGCGGGAAGCGAGGTCACGTGGCCGCGTTCGATTGGGTCACCAAGCGGCTGCACTGCGAAATGAACGTAATGGAAAGCGTGCATGACGTCAGCTTTCTCCATTTGGAAACTATGTTCGCTGTCGCTCAAAAAGATTGGGTCTACATCTACGACAACCAGGGCATCGAATTGCACTGCGTCAAACGCCTGAACAAGGTGACCCGGTTGGAGTTTCTACCTTATCATTTTCTTCTAGCGAGTTGTGTAAGTCTGTATATCCTTTTAATTTTATACAGGGCGTTTTAATTTGCCGACAAACTTTAATGCGGCCCTCACAAGATCAGTATTACTGTCAGCAGAGACAACAATGAGACGAGCAACTAAATGTAAATAAATTATCCGAGAGAGAGATAGCTGCTGGGCCTTCCTTGTCTGTCTTCAAGGAAGGCAAACGCAGATGGCGCGTGAGTCGACTTTATCGTTTGCCCGCCAAATTCAAATTATATAGCTGTGCTATTTTTGCCCTTAATGTTAGGTACTTGTTTTTGTTTCCTATTAATATAAAATATTGGGGTTTAGTCCAATAATTACACACAAATTAAAAATATCATTTATTTCTTTTTTATAAAGATTTTTTCTTACAGATAACCATGTCAATATTACCTTAAATTATCTGTTGAAAAGCACAAATTTAATATATACACTGTGATCACTAATAAAAGTCAATATTCAAAGTCCAATTAAAGGTAAAAACCACGAAACACAAAATAAATCACAGAAAATGTACATAAACTGTCCAAACAAATCGGGCATTGAAAAATATCAAACACAAATATAACATTTCGGCGTGACTGCCTGCGGCAACGTTGTCAAGTTAAAAATATTTGATTCATGGTATATTTTCTTCTCTTAATTAATTAGATGTGAGCCAAAAGGACATTAAAGTTTACATGCAGAAATTGTAAACAACTTGGCAACCAGGGCAAAGCGATAATTGCTTCATCTACGATAGCCTGCCATGATGAAAGACAAAGACATATTTATTGAAACTTGCGTTAAACCAGAAAGAGATAAATACAACTGACAAATTGTTAGGACCAGTTACTCGTCTCATTGTTGTCTCTGAATAAAAAATGTAAAAAAACTTTTATATAAATATTGTCCTAAACGTCTTAAGCGGCCCTCACACAATCAGTAAGACTGTCATTATTGCAAAATACTGACAATAATATTGATTATGTGAGGGTAAATACTGATGGACAGTCAGTATACTGATGGTAATTTTAAGATTCTAAAAGTATTGGGAGCGGAGTTAAAATACGAAAGAAATATTGACCGTCCCAGGTCTTTACTTTCAATATTTCATCAGTTATATAAATCATTGGACACATAAAAATAATTAAGCTAATCTTCTGGATCTGTTCTTTTATTAACTCTTAATAAATTTACATGGAAATATTTTTCCGGCTTTGCAATTCAGTCTTTTACCCACCGTTTGTTTTTATTTTTCTTTGTGGATAAACTTGTTAAAAGAATGGCAACACAGGACTTTTCTATATTATTAATTTTCTAATTTCGAAATTAAAACAAATTGACTTGAAAATATACTGATTCTGTTATACTGATGCAAATATTGATCGTGTGGGGTCTGTTTTAAAATACTGATGAAATATTGACATTACGCAATACTGACAGTAATACTGATCGTGTGAGGGCCGCATTAGTTTTTGTACTACAGGGTGTTAAAAATGTTAAAAAAGTATTGTTTTTTAGAGTAACTTTTATACCAACTTTGATTTAAAAAAAAATTGGGGTCGCCTCTTTTGCACCAAAAGACACTTATTTTTGGCATACAAGAAAAAACATTATTTTTACCAGTGTCGTCCATAAGATGTTTAAGTTAAATATTTTTTTAAGGAAAAATAATACGCCACTGAATTTTTCGAAAAAAAAAATATATTTTTTAAAATTTCCATTAAGTTTGGAACAAATTTGATATTTTGACTTTTTTTTATTGGGACATTATTTATATGAATTTTTTTCATATTTTTTATTGTAGAATTAATCCTTTAAAGTTTGTCGGATAAGTTGTGAAACACCCTGTATAACAACAGTCACGTGACAAAAGTGTCTAAATATTTCTCTCCGGACATTTCAGAGCGACGAAGGCTACCTCAGCTGGCTCGACGTTTCGATAGGTCAGCTGGTGTCGCAATACAACACCAACCTTGGCCGCCTCTCTATCCTGACCCAGAACCCGTGGAACGCTTGCTTGTGCGTGGGCCACGCCAAAGGGGTGGTGTCTATGTGGAGTCCGAATGCTCGCGACCCATTGGCCAAGATGCTGTGTCACAAGGCGCCGTTGACGGCTGTTCATGTAGACCCAACGGGAACGTAAGTATCAGAATTGATATCGCCCTCATTGGAAACATTTTGAACCCTTTGGAGCAGTATGAGATTTGTTTATTGTATTTTGCTTTCTTTTGTTGTGGTTGGCATCGTATTTTTGTAATATATTTTATGTTTTATTAGATGAACGCGAATCATAATTCCCGAGGACGGCCATATTTCCGAAACTTTTTTAATGGTCTTTAATAGATCTTTCGAATAGTGATATAATAATAATAATATAATAATGCAATAAATCGAAAACCCGATATTCAATTATGTTTTAGTTGGCAGCACGTTAATCAGCGAAAAAATGCTACTACTTTGCTAATTTAACCGACTTCGTATCTCCAATAATAAATAAATAAATAAATAAATAAATTTGTTTATTTAATAAATAATCAAAATTAACAAAAAGAAATTCATAGATGGAGCACACTAAATTTACAAAAAATTTGTACTGTGCTCCAGAGAATATGAACAATAAGGCATATAAATACATAAATAAAAGTCAGGATAGTTTACACCAAAACCTAAAACTAAAAAAAAACAAACTCTTACTTATAAAAGAAAATATGTCTTTGTAATGGATTCAATTTTTTTTTTTAATTTTCGAACGGATTCCAAGACCCCAACCCAACCGTTATCAATCTGGCAAAACATTATAAAAATAGCAACAATAACGCCTATGCATAATAATAAAAAATATTTACTACAATACTACATATGTAACTTCAACGTAATGACTTCACAAGGGTCATGTATGGCCCTATCGCTACACAAAAATAATCTATTTTCAAATATATAATTTTTTAACTTCTTTTATAAAAATATGTTTTTACAATTTCTCTTAACTTTAAAGGTAACATATTATAATATTTTGGTCCTAGAAAACTTACAAATTTTTGACAGTGCGTTTTGTAATACAAGTTATGTGTTAAATGCTGGCTGGTAATGGCTCTAGTCAGGCATCGATGCAAAACTCTTTTCTTTTGGAATGCAGTGTGTACAAATATGACAGATTGTAAAATATAAAGGAGCTTGATATTAAATAACTTATTTTCCGAGTATATTCGCTCTGTTGAAAATCTTTTTTCCTTTTTTAACATTACTTTTATAATAAAATTTTGTGTAGTTTGTAGTGTCCTTAGACTAGTGTCAAACAAGCCTCCCCAGTTTATTATTCCATACCTAAATATTGATTCGACTAAGGCTTTATATGCTGTAATCAGTTGTGTTGGGCTTAAGATATTTCGTAATTGATAAAATATTGGTATAATTGATCTTATTTTACCACTTATATATTCTGCGTGATACTTCCACCTCAGATGCTCATCCACTATTACTCCTAAATATTTTATTTTTGACTCTTTTGTAATGTCTATTTTGCATCGACAGTCATTATTGTTTGTTAAAATACATTGATTATTGTGTAATTTTAGGGACTGAATATTGCAAGCGGTAGCATCTGAAGTAGAGAATCCAATAAATTTCGTTTTAGAATAGTTTAGTGTTAGCAAACTCCTGTCTAAATACATTCTTACTGTGTTAAGGCCAATTTCAGTTTTTTTAAGACTGTTTCCCAACTGTATCCATCAAAGATAATTGCTGTGTCATCAGCATAGGAGACAAATTTAATTTTTGAATCTTGATAAAATAAACTATTAATATACATGAGTAATAATATTGGCCCCAACACCGTGCCCTGCGGCACACCTGTTTCAGTCACCAAAACGTCACTATACACATAATAAGGAAGTTAGCAATAGTGCCGACTTAAAAATGATCACCCTGTATACCGGGTGATGCATCGCCAGACTGGCCATAGGAAATCCCATGTAAAATTTGATACCTTCAAATATGGGCTTTCCTATTGATTTAACAACAAAATTGTATTAGACTATTGTGAAGATGTTGATATAGTAAAAGCCCGTGAGCGGTAGATTTTCGTTATTTTGTAAAAGCTGAAAGGTTGTCAGTACATGCTTCCAACATAGGTAGAAGCAATGGTAGAGTTTGAAGTTTGACTCATAGTGGCTTTGGCAGGTACCAAAAAAACAATTTTGGTCAATATTTCAAAAACGATCGCTATGACGGCTTTGTTTATTTCATCAATTATGTCACAAAAAAGTAGCCCATTTTTGCGAAAACCTCAGGTTCTATCTAATTTTTTTGTACATACATTAGTGCACGGCTTTATTTCAGATGAAGATATGTTCTATATTGATTTGGCGGTTCATTTAATTAATGGTAGTTATTTGGGTACACGCCAAAAATAAATTAATAGTACCAAAAAAAAATAAAGCAAGTAAACAGAGAACTAAAAATCGACGTTTTGGTGGCAAGTCTGCCACCGTTGTCAAGATAAATTGAATAAAAATAAAAATGTAAAAACTAACTATTATTTAGGTTTAGAATTTTAAAATTTTTAGCTTTTTTTAGGAGATTCTGAAAATTTTGACATTAAATGTTAAATGTGTTTGTTTTGTAATTCAAATTAAGAAGAAATCTAAAATAAAAACATTCAGATCTCGTTTTTTTTTTCAAAATAACGCGATGGGAAGAAAAATATGTTTCCCGTAAAATTGGCGAATGTCGCTCACGATGTTTTGTAAAAACGCATCGATATTCCTATTCTGAAATCATAAATTTAATAATCTTATGGATACTGGGTCCATTTATCGGGGATTTTATTTTTATTAAATTTTGCGTATATCCCCACTCTAACTGATCGGGCCGACTGCTCGTCAGCGACTGCTATCAATTTCTGATGGTAATCGTATTAGCAAAGCGATACCGTACTACTTTCGCCATCTGTTGGTCAGGGTTGCGACATATCCTCAACTTTTAGGCGGTTCGAGGTCGGGGACGCAAGGAAGGGCACTTCTCGATGAAAAGTTGGCAAGACTGGGTAAAATCAAAGGTGAAGATCAATCCAGTGGCGTCTAGAATTTGCGCATTTCATTTTGCATTGGTTTGGAACTGATATTTGTTGAAAGATGTAATTCCAAATGTTTTTTATTTAAAGTAAAATAATTTACAACTTAATAACAATTAAAAACTGTTGTGTAAACGGTTGTTCTACTAATAAAATAAACTGTATATCTCCGGCACTGAACAACATGGCCGAAAAATGGGAGATGTGACGTCATAACACGTCAAAGCAATATGGCCGAATGTCGCGACCTTATATAGACCGACTTTGAAATTAGCTAAGATTTGATGTAAATGGAAAGCAACTATTAGGTCTGTTCGTAGAGAAATCACAAACTAGTCAGCGCCAATCAGATTTTACAAATACGTCTGGTGACCAGTTTGCAACCGGTCACCTGACTAAATAATAATACCCGATTGGCGCTGACTGGTTTGTGATTTCTCTACGAACAGGCCTATTATTAACACTCTTAAAAATTCTTCTTTCAGGTATATGGCCACAGCTGCCAGTAATCGAGAATTAAAAATATGGGACGTCAGAAAATTGGAGGGACCCCTCCAGGAGTACAAACTAGTGTCTGCCGCCACAAATGTGGCGTTTTCACAGAAGAAGATGCTGGCTGTCGGCATGGGGAATGTCGTGGAGGTATACAGAGACTGTTGTACGACTACAGCCAAGAGGCCGTATTTAAGACATAGGTTTAATAATTATATAGGTAAGATCTGAACAATATTCAAAATTTTCCAAAACCTACTTTTCAAGAAATCGATCGCACCAGTTCCTCGTGGGACACACATAGAAGAATATTATGGTACAATTTTTGTTAGGAAATACTAAAAAGTATGGCAATAACAGTAATTATTGGAAAGCGTCTCGAAAAAAGGGATTTGCGGAGGCCATCATATCTTGGTGCTGGATCGTGTAAAATCAAAAAATTTAAGTTTTTTTTAAATATAAAAGTAACAAACTTTACCTCTTTATAGTATTCGTATAGATATACCTGGTGTTCCAATTAAAATAACAAAGTTGTTCTGGTTAGTTTCTATATCAGAAAATGGGTCAAAATATAGACAGGCACCCTGTGTATGTTTTTTGTATTTCCAGGTAACTTTAACTTCTGTCCGTTCGAAGACGTGCTAGGTGTCGCCACCGGTCGGGGATTCACTAGCTTATTGGTTCCCGGGGCTGGTGAAGCGAATCTGGACACCTTGGAGGCGAATCCGTTCCAGAGTAAGGCACAGAGGAGGGAGGCGGAAGTTAAGGCGTTGCTGGAAAAGGTAGGAAACACGGTGGCTTATAGTCTTAGATCTGGTGGCTATTTTGATTACCCTATAAGAAATAACTGTGCACTATTTGTTGCGAGACAGGTTTTTCGATTATTTTTTTCGTTGCAAGTGAATTTGCCGGCGACTATCAAGAGGACCGAGAGTCTTAATCTAATTTTTAATTTAGCATTGTATAAAGGGTATAAAATACTGTCTATTTTACCCTATATTACATTTAGAAAAGTTTCGATAAATTGGAGATTTTTGGCATTTTTTGTCGCGAGACAGGTTTTTCGATTATTTTTTTGTTGCAAGTGAATGTGCCGGCGAATATCAAGGGAACCGATAGTCTTAGACTAATTTTTGATGTAGCATCGTATAAAGGGTTAAAAATACTGTTTATTTGACCCTATGTTGCATTTAGAAAAGTTTCTAGAAATTGGAGATTTTTGGCATTTTTGTCGCGAGACAGGTTTTTCAATGATTCTTTCTTGTTGCAAGTGAATTTGCGGGCGAATATCAAGAGAACAGATAGTCTTAGACTAATTTTTGATATAGCATCGTATAAAGGGTATAAAATACTGCCTATTTTGCTCTATATTGCATTTAGAAAAATGTCTATAAATTGGAGATTTTTGCATTATTTGTCGCAACACAGATTTCTTGAGGATTTTTTTGTTACGAATGAATTTTAAGTCGAATATCAGGCAAACCGAAAGTCCTGGGTAATTTTTGATTAAGCATCGTATAGAGGAAAACGAAAACTATGGATTTTACCCTATATTGCATCTGGGAGAGTTTTTAGAAAACAAAGATATTTTGAATTTTTGTCGCGAGACAGCTTTGGCGAAATTTTTTAGTTACAAGTGAATTTTGTTGCATTATGAATTTGAAAATTACCAATAAAGGCTGTGCTATGTTATTAGAATAAGGAATTTGTATGTAGAATTTAAATATAAACCATCATGGGTGTGTATTTCGGTTTAAGATGTTTTGAAAATTCCAGAGACCTTTTAGATTACCTACATTTTTTTGTGATGTTTTTAGATACAACCCGATCTAATAACGTTGGACCCAACTGTGATAGCTGAAGTGGACGTGCCGACTTTGCGAGACAAGGTCGAAGCCAAGACCAAGTTATTGGTGAGTAATAAAGTGCATTTTTTAAGACCCTTTAAAAATGCTGTTTTTTATCGTGTTCGTAGATATAAAGTACTTTATTTTTGTACACTACATAAAGTGGTGAAAATAGTATATTATATTACAAGTGTGGAAACTGAATAATTTCACACGAGTGGGAATACGACAAACCGACGAGTGTAAGAAAGTCATTTTCACACAAGTAAGGTACACTATTTTTTCTACGACCACAAATTATTATTTACCAAAAACAGAATTTTTGTACGACCGGGCGTAAAATTTCACTTTTTCGCCCCAGGGCAAAAAGTATTAAAAACGCCCACATTTATAAATTTATAAAACAATAATATAATTAAATAATGCCCCTTTTTTTTGGTAAAACAACAATTTCTTCAATTAAACATATGTTAAAAGTATACTAATTACAATTAAACAAACATTAAAAGCTGGGAAATTTTTTCCTAACTACAGAGAATGCTTGAATATTAATTTCAGTCGTACAAAAATATTGTTTCCACCTCTGGCGTTAAAGCACTTTTACACCCACAGCTTTCAACTTTCAGCCGCGGGCGTAAAAGTGCTATTTTTCGCCCTTGGTACAAAAATAACTATTTAAGTTTGTTTGTATTTACAGAAAAATAAGAAAACAATTAAAAACTTTGAAACACTAGGGTGATATATACTTTTCCTCACTGCGGTATGTTATATTGTTTGACAATATCATCTACCCAGTAGCTTTATATAACTTTCCTTATTTAAGAATTTAAACTTAAAATAAGCTTTGTTCGCGGGTCTAGTAAAGAACCGATTCTGAACCAGAAACTGGTTTAGAATTGTTTTAAAGCGCATGTCTAGTTATTTATTAGTTCGGAATTTTTATTTACCGCGAACGATTTTCTATACAGCTGAGGATGTATTCTAACCTAGCCTTTTGGTTAGGATTTTTGTGGTTAAATTGGATACTACATAAAAAAAAATTAATTGAAACAAATAGGTAAATTGTTATACTGTCAAAAGCCACTCGAGGTCTCTCGGCGGAAGACGAGGGATTCTTTGCCTTCTCTCGTTTTTAACCTAAGTACCTATGTGTATTTAACTAAAGATAAAATTCAAACAACAAGAAATAGTAAAACTTTCTAATATTGTTTATATCTTTTAATTAAATCTTTATTTGTTTTATTGCATACATACATTCCTACGGAATACAATTAAAAATCCTTTGTTTATATACACTCAGAATCACAAAAATATTTAAAAAATATTCAACAGGTATATTAACCCGCATAAAAAGTGGTAAAAACAAATAAACTGTAATACAACGGTTTATTTCTGTACCACAAAAACAGAAAACAGCTGACCATGTCGACAATGCGCATGAAATTCCGAATTGAACCTTTAGTTCCAACAAAATCCCAGGACTGCTAAGCAGGTTACGAACCGGTAACGAACTGATTCCATTGTAACCCGCGAACACAGAACTGTGACTAAAAATTCATGATTTTACTAACCGCGAAGGCTGCTTTTTCACTGCGCATGTGAATAGTCCCAGAACCGGTTCAGAATCAAACCCGCGAACAAAGCTATATTTTGCATAGTTTTTTAATGTAATTCCAGTTTATAGCCTGATAACTCCAAATTTATTTTAAATAACAATATGACCGCTATTTTTTGTTCTGGCTAACGTAAGGCATGTATACAACCCTTTAGAATGACATCATAACATACAGGTGTGGAAATCAAATCGTCGATCATAGGGAATTAGAACCATAGTAAATATTCTAGGTAGGATTTGAGGTGCTCGCGTCGTCGTCCGACGAAAGGCGGAAGCGGTGTGCCGGGAAGCCCCTAATCTCGTTCTACTCAAATCAGCGCGCTCGTTGCAGCGGTGAATTGCGGGAGAGTACATAGAAGATTGGCGGAGGGGATGAAACGCATGCATTTACTAAGGACGGCGGTTTAATTTCCATACCGGTATATTACACCAGTGTTGTAAAGTACTTTGTCACACTAGTTTGAAATAGGGCATTTTCTATGCATGAAAACAGTGTGCTATTTGCTATTTTCACATGTAGTCGTAGGAAAAAGGAACTTTTTTTGACAGTTTAATTTAGTGTTTTGTTTCAAGACCTACTAGAATTAATTTTAATATTAATGTATGCAATGTAACAGTAAACGCGACATCAACTAAACCAAATGTTACCATAAATTCCGCCATTATTTCATTTATTTCATGTGTCAATAAAATTAAAATTAATTAGTTTGCGTAGTAAAGTTAATAAAAATGATTGAATAGTAATGAATTCGGATTACTCAGAATTTGAAATTATACAATTTATACGGTTGTAGAAAAAATATAATATGCAACACATGCATACAGTGACTTATTTTACCTATGGGATTGTAGCACTCGCTTAATTCATAAGCAAAAGTACCACCTTGTGCAAAAATAGCACTTAGGACAACTTATAAAAGATTTTTGCTATTTTTTAGTACCTGAAACCACCGAAAGTGAACTTTGAACCGCGCAACAAGGCCAAAGGCAAAGGAGGATCTGTGAAGAAGGCGCGGACTAAGAAGATCGTACATGAGGAAGCCAAAAAGTTAGTTTTTGTTTATTTACACTAGTGAATAAAATAAAAAGAAGACAAAAAAATCCAAATTTTTTGAGGTTTTCATGTGGGTGTGTTTGGGTTTAAAATCGAATTTTTCCCGGTTCTTTTTTTTTTTTTAGTTTACGAGCTTTGTTTTTTTTTAGAAGTTCGACACGACCACTTCTTGCTGATATATTGAACTTTAAAAGAAAAAGGATCTGTTTATCTTTAACCATCACTATTTCAGCAACCGCTGATCGCATATGAAAATTAAGGGGGTTTTAAAACCTTGAACAAATTCCCTACAAAAAGTCAGCTACGGTTTAAAAAAATATATACAGGGTGTTCATTTAAAAACTTTCCACACAAGTTATCTTCGAAAAGAGACAGATTTGAGAAAATCGCCGAAACACTCTCAAGATATTTATTGAGGGGAACGTTTTTACAAAAATCGGACGGCGCCCCTTTAACCCCTTAACCACCAAGGCCACCACCCCAAAATTCTTAAATGAGAAGGCGGGTCGAGTGATACATCATTTTAAAGCTCCTGACGAGTACTTTATAACCCTAGAATATGAAGTCAATATCTTCACCTATTACAAAATGGCGGTACTTTAAAAATTATCTAAATACCTGATTTGGATGGTCATATTTCCGAAACTAATAAGTAGTTTCTTAAAGCTCATTTAAAGATCTTTTTAATGGTAAAATAATATACAGGGTTCTTAAATAAAAAATATATACTTTTTCTTCTACCCTGTATATTACTACCAATATCACCATTAAAAAGACCTTTAAAAGAGCTTTAAGAAAACACAACTTTAGGTACATCTAACTTTATTAGTTTCGGAAATATGGCCATCCAAATCAGGTATTTTGGTAATTTTTAAAGTACCGCCATATTTGTAATAGCTGAAGATATTGACTTCATATTCTGGGGTTATAAAGTACTCGTCAGGAGCTTTAAATGATGTATCACTGACCCCCTCATTTAAGAATTTTGGGTGGTGGCCCTGGATTAAGGGGTTAAAGGGCACCGTCCAATTATTTTGTAAAAACGTTCCCCCTCAATAAATATCTTGACGTGTTTCGGCGATTTTCTGCAAATTTGTCTCGTTTCGAAGATAACTGAGTGAAAGTTTTTAAATGAACACTCTGTCCTATTTCCATTTGTAGCTAAATATTTATGTATATTTAAGTCACTGCAGTGATTAAAATCACTGTTTAAAATCACGGTGATTTGGAACTCACTGTCGCCGTTTCACCGGTTACCGAAAAATCACCGTATTTCCCAACACTATTTTTAAGCGTAATACAGCCACTTGAAAAACCTCAAAAATTTGGATTTTTTTTTGTTGGATACTTTAGTGCATTTTTTGAGCTGCTTGACAGTTTTTTTAATACATATTTTTTTTTGTAGGAGTTTATTAAAGCGACTAAAGATATCCTGCCTGAAATCAAAGATGTAAAGAAGAACAAATCGTATAATGTGCTGGATAGATTTTTGCCCAAAAAGAAATAATTATTTTGTATATTTGTAATATAGGCCTAATATTATGTAATGAGTTTTTAAAAATATGAGATTTTTATTTATTTATCTTTTAAACATAATTTACATAGTTTAGTCTTCTTCAGTCTCAGACATAAATATTTGAGCCTCAACTAGACATACTATACAGAGTGTTTCAGAATAAGATGATTTTGAAAAAAGGTGATACTTTAGATGATTTAAGAAAGTAAAGTTCTAACAAGCATTTGTGCCAAATGCCTCAAATTTTCAGATACAGGATGGTAAAGTTTAACAAAAATATACTAAGTGACATAGAAACTGAACACCCAGTTTAAATGGTTTTATTTTAATAAAATTTTGTATAAGTACTTAATGAAGCATAATAAGTAAATGATAAAAATTTCAAAATGATTGCATTGGTTTGAAGCCCTTTTACCTTTAATAATGTTTGGATGCACCCCGATGTGTTACGCATTCTCCAACGCGCCTAGGCATGCTTCTGATCAGGTGGTCAATGTCCTCCTGTGGTATCTCATTCCAGGCAACCACCAACCCCTCTCGAAGTGCTTCTAGAGTCTGAGGAGGACGTTGCAAATTGAGCAATCTCCTACCCATCATATCCCACACGTGCTCAATTGGGGATAAGTCGGGAGATCTTGGTGGCCATGGTAACAATGTGACATCATTACGTTGAAAGAAGTCTATTGTGACTCTTGCAACATGTAGTCGGGCATTATCTTGTTGGAAAGTTGATTTGCCAGAGTGTCAAGATAGGGTAAAAGATGGGGTTCTAGAACTTCTTGGATATAACGCTGCGCGTTCATGTTACCTCTGATGAAGATTAAAGGTGACCTGGAGCCATAAGTTATAGCACCCCAAGCCATAACTCCAACAGTGTGATGAACAAGTCTTTCAACAAACTGTAGATTCCTCCTTTCACCACGTCGCCTTCTAACCCTGGCTCGACCATCGTGCATGCCTAAACAAAATCGAGACTCGTCACTAAAGACAATACTATTCCATTCCTGATCCCAGAGTGACCGTTGTCTGCACCACTCAAGGCGATTACGTCGGTGTTCTCGAGTTAAAGGGAGGACCCAGTGTGGCCGGTATGAAAACAGGCGAAAACTTCTCATTCGTCCACCACATTAGGTACATCTAACTTTATTAGTTTCGGAAATATGGCCATCCAAATCAGGTATTTAGTTAATTTTTTTAAAGTACCGCCATTTTGTAATAGGTGAAGATATTGACTTCATATTCTAGGGTTATAAAGTACTTGTCAGGAGCTTTAAAATGATGTATCACTCGACCCGCCTTCTCATTTAACAATTTTGGGGTGGTGGCCCTGGTGGTTAAGGGGTTAAAGGGGCGCCGTCCAATCTTTTGTAAAAACGTTTCCCCTCAATAAATATCTTGACGTGTTTCGGCGATTTTCTCAAATCTGTCTCGTTTCGAAGATAACTTGAGTGGAAAGTTTTTAAATGAACACCCTGTATATTAAGAGCATGCACTGACACATTATCAGCTTTTACAAAATAACGAAGGTCTGCTGCTCACGGGCTCTTGTACTATACCGATTAAAAATATTTTATTTCTTCCAGTGGTATCCAAGCGAAATTTGTACTTAACATGTGTAAAGAAAACTATAGTACGTCACTCGCTTTTCCTCGAAACAAAAACAAATGTTAACCCACACTACTTTTTTATTAATAACTTTATTTTCAGAACAAAATATACAACTTTTGGATTATAATATATATATTAAACAAAAATAATACATTAAAAAATAACAATATTGTCTATTGACTACATTAAATAACTACTGTATTCATATATACAAATTTATTTTTTTATGAAAAAAAAACAACAAAAATGATACTAGATTATTTCAAATAATATAAGGCGTTCAAAAACTATACTAGTTTAAAGGAATTTGATATTAGAAATGAAACAAATGCATATATAAAAAAGTTTTTAGTTTCTTACTTCTTACAACTTATACACGCAAATATGAAAAGAAAATCTATTTTTAAATTAAACACACAAAAAAAACTATTATCTAATGTAATTTTTGAACACCCTTGCTTAGAGCAAGATGAAAAACATGCACTCTGTATATTTCGTACATGTTTATCTACATATGTTGTCAAGGGCAGTATGTATACAGATTTGTGAAAAAATCTGTTAATCTATAGAGTGGCCATACTTTGCAGAAGTCGTATATGCTTTCCATCACATACAGTGTGTCCCAGGATAGAAGGACAAATAGATAAACAATTTTTGAATTTTTAAAACGAAATTTTGGAAAAACTGGTCGCATGGTCCAGAACTAAGAATAAAATTTTACGTCGATAGAGGGCGAGTTATAAGTTAAAATATGAAAAATGTCCAAGAGTAAAGTACTTTTATTTATATATATATACAGGGTGTTCATTTAAAAACTTTCCACTCAAGTTATCTTCGAACCGAGACAGATTGGAGAAAATCGCCGAAACACGTCAAGATATTTATTGAGGGGGAACGTTTTTTACAAAAAATTGGACGACGCCCCTTTAACCCCTTAACCACCAGGGCCACCACCCCAACATTCTTAAATGAGAAGGCAGGACGAGGTGATACATCATTTTAAAGCTCCTGACGAGTACTTTATAACTCTAGAATATGAAGTCAATATCTTCACCTATTACAAAATGGCGGTACTTTAAAAATTACCTAAATACCTGATTTGGATGGCCATATTTCCGAAACTAATAAAGTTAGATGTACTTAATGTGGTATTTTCTTAAACCTCATTTAAAAAGATCTTTTTAATGGTAAAATAAGATACAGGGTTCTTAAATAAAAAAATATGTACTTTTCTTCTACCCTGTATATTACTACCAGTATCACCATTAAAAAGACCTTTAAAGAGAGCTTTAAGAAAACACCACATCAGGTACATCTAGTTTCAGAAATATGGCCATCCAAATCAGGTATTTAGTAATTTTCAAAGTACCGCCATTTTGTAATCGGTGAAGATATTGACTTCATATTCTAGGGTGATGAAAGTACTCGTCAGGAGCTTTAAAATGATGTATCCTCGACCCGCCTTCTCATTTAAGAATTTTGAGGTAGGTGGCCCTGATGGTGAAGGGCGAGGCGTCGTCCAATTTTTGTAAAAACGTTCCCCTCAATAAATATCTCGACGTGTTTCGGCGATTTTATCAAATCTGTCTCGTTTCGAAGACAACTTGAGTGGAAATTTTACAAATGGACACCCTGTATATAAATGAAATTACTCTATGGACATTCCCATATATTTTTGCTTATAACAAGTCCCTGTATCGGAGTAAAGTTTATTCTTAGTTTTGGACCATACAACCAGTTTTCCAAAATGGTGATTTAAAATTCAAAATTGTTGGTCCATTTGTCCTCTTGTAACACCTATCCTGAGACACACTGTACAAAATTATGAAAACTAGAAGTGAGAAAGTGTTTAAAGAGAACACCCCGTATATATTTAAAGATGACGTTATTAAAATATATTTTCTTTAGCTATTATTTGTGTTATTATTATATGTACATTAAAAATACATAAATATATTAAGTATAATAAATTTAAATTATTAAAAATATCAAATGACTGGTGATATTTCTATAAAGTTAGTATTTTACAATAATATTCATGTTGGATAATATAGGCCGTTTTCTAGAAATATTATTTGTAAATTTTCGTAGCGCTTTTTATTTGTAAAACTAGTGGAAGTCTTAATGTTTTGAATAATTCAGTGTACACCAATTTTACTAATGAAAAACGCTATTGGTTAGAAAAATCCCTGGCATTCTCGATGCATGTCAAAAGCCAACAAAAATCTTACGATTTGCTTTATAGTCCTAAGTCCAAATTAGAAGCAACCATCATCCATGTGCTTAGCGATTGAAAACTATTTTTTTAAATCAAGTATAATATGTGTACAAAACTATACCGAACGGTATAACCTAAAAAATTGTGATCAAAGTCAAGAATTTTTCTTGTTAATCCCTATTCGTCTCAGTGGTTCAAACCATATTCGAATATGACAATATAAATATGAGAATCAAGAAAATGTAGGTTTTCAAACCGTTGCGTCACAACCCAATTAATTTTTAGGTTATGACTATTATATTTTACTTTTTTAATATGTACCTACTTTACACCCAATATAAACATTTTTCACTTGCCATGTGAAAATGTTTACACGAAATGACCGGAAACAGCGTTTTTAATGAGTACGATTCATACGCCCGCCCCAAGATTGTTTGACTAGGTAAGGTTGCCTCGTAAGCCTTGCAACATGGCGGACCATACGTCAGCATGACGTCACATATGGCATATTTTGCTCATTATTTTAATGAAAGTTTTTAACAGTGTAGTTTGTGTTTTTTGTCAATATTAGAAATACTTTTAAATACTGTTAATTCCAGTTGTTGCACCGTAACTTCTTTATTTCCTATTAATAAATTGTTTAACAATGATTATTCATAGCTGATTTTTAAATATTGTATATCGCGCTCTTTCGCCCTCATGGTATTATCCGACTAGACATCCTTGTTGGCGCCAAGGAACCAACAGTGCAGTACATATGTGATGTAATGAGGCAACCTTACCTAGTCAAACGATCGCGCGCTTCCCGCCCGACAGAGATAACTATATTGTTTTTAAACCATGGTCTGGGATGTTTTTTAAGCTTACCGGTTAAATACGCGATGTACATGACGTCACCGTTCAGCAAGAAAATGGAATGTTTTTAAAATGTTTTGAGATCGTGATACAAAAATAAAAAATGGCTCAAATCTATACTAATTAAAAAAAAATTGTTTCACCCGTATGATGTACAGCAGATGGGAGATGGACTCGTGGCACATTCTAGTTCAAGATTCAAGTACTATAACATAAAAAGAAATATACTATAAAATAAAAAAATTCTACTTTTGCATATAATTTTTGTTATATAAGATTTACTGGCAAGAATAAATCTTTTAATTTATAAAAAAAAATAATTATATTTAATTCTACTAAAATTAATATCTTCTAAGTATTGTAGAGCAACTAATAATTTGACGAGTGTCGAACGTGTAGCATCGTAATTAAATTAGTTGTAAAACTGTATCCGATAGTGCTCTGGTCGATATAAACATATACTATCGAGAGTCGATAATGATATTGTATCGATAACTTTGCTCCGGACTAGGGGTGTATTATTTAATTTGAAAAAAATGCTACATTGCTGGTCACACTTAATTTAATTACGATGGTACAAAACAATCGTGTGTAAAGAAAACATACAGACAATTGTTTTTAAATTAATCCTGTATATTTTTCTTACCCAAAAAAACTTTTTGACTTCACTGTTACATTTTTAACATAATAATATACTTCTCTCTTTTTCACACATGCACTCTCTCAACCACACTTATTTACTTAATCTGAATAACGTTTTCAAATAACCAACTTAAAAAAAAACACTTTAAAAAGTATCTACAGGGTGTCAACAAATTTACTAGATAAGCAATAACTCTTAGAGTATTATACTTATTAAAATAAGACTTGGTTTGGGTAAATTGTATGGAAAGAAGAGAGTTTTAGCATATCTCACTCTTACAGTCACTTCCGGTTTGACTGGAAGTGACTCCAGCTTTGATTTTTAATGGAACACCTGGTATATTTTGACATTTTTGGATTCCTGACACAATTCTTGGTTAAAATGTAATATTTAAAAAAAAAAATTTAGGACTACTTGATCTTTTATAGCCATTTTTAATTTTGCATCTAGGTGGCCATGATTGAACGCAAATTAAACTAGTGACTATAAGTGATGCTATAAAATACAATTGCAAAGTTTTGGTCACTAATATAAGAATATACGTATAAAACAATTTGGCAAACTGAACATTTTTCGTGTCTAACTATCAAGGTTAGTTTATATTTATAAAGGTTGCGACATATCCTCAACTTTTAGGCGGTTCGAGGTCGGGGATGCAAGGAAGAGCACTCCACGAAGGAAAGTTAGCAAGACTGGGTAAAAATTAAAGCTGATGATCAATCCAGTGGCGTCTAGAATTTGCGCATTTCATTTGCATTGTTTTGGAAGTGATATTTGTTGAAAGATGTAATTCCAAATGTTTTTATTTAAAGTAAAGAATTAACAACTTAATAACAATTAAAAACTGTTGTGTAAACGGTTGTTCTACTAATACAATAAACTGTATATCTCCGGCACTGAACAACATGGCCGAAAAATGGGAGATGTGACGTCATAACACGTCAAAGC
Source organism: Listronotus bonariensis (assembly GCA_014170235.1). Classification (NCBI taxonomy): domain Eukaryota; kingdom Metazoa; phylum Arthropoda; class Insecta; order Coleoptera; family Curculionidae; genus Listronotus; species Listronotus bonariensis. The sequence continues at coordinate 64,905 of JACEGR010004152.1, forward strand.
AATATGGCCAAATGTCGTGACCTTATATGAGACCGACTTTGTCTAACTATAATTTTCGAATGGCAACTCTTTTAGACAAGCACTTTTTAAATAAAGCATTTTTTGACGAATCTAACGATACCACCAACATAAATAAAGAATCATAGCCACCTAGATGCAATACTACAAATCGCTCTCAAAAAATCAAGTAGGCGTAATTTTTTTTAAATGTCAAATTACTATTTAGAATTGTTTTAAGCGGCCCACAAAGATCAATAATATTGCGCAAAATTCATATTGTTCAATATTATTGACCGTTTGTGGTTTATATTGAGAACTTGTACAATATATTGTGTCAATCAAAAACAGTTTGAATTTTATTGTGCAACAGGTGATTTATTGCGCCGTGTGTGGGTAATATTGCACAATTATTTTAGTTTTCAATATACGAGAGTATTTGTTTTACAAAAACAATTACACAAATATGGGTTTAAAAGCAATAGAGAGAAGAAATAAAGGTTTTTTTCTTATTTTCAAACATGTTTCAAGCAGCTACTTTTTCTTATCCCTGTTTTAACCGGTAGTTACAAAACAAAACTAGTTATTGTGCAATATATTAATTATAGTCTTTTGCACTGTTTGGGGACGACTAGCAATATTACTGTACAATATTTTGCCCAATAATATTGATCGTCTTTGGGCCCCTTTAGAAATCCAAAATTTTAGATTGTACAAAGTATTCCATTTAAAAATTCAAAATTGGAGTTATTTCCGGTTTAACCGGAAATAACCAAAAGGTGAGAAATATGCGAAATTTTTTTTTAATAAAATTTACTTGTATCAATTCTCATTTTGGCATGTCTAATACTCTAGAAGTTATGCCTTGTCTAATAGGATTCGTTGACACCCTGTATACGTTGGCCATGTTTAACTTAAGAGTGACGTCATCAGTCAGTTACAATTAGGAAATTTGTGCGTAAAGGTCAAAGCACACTAGCCGCTCAGGTCTCGGTACGCTCTCGGACCGGATCAAATATTTTACATGATTTTAACACGCTTTTATTAGCTTGGGTTGTATGTATGTATGTACGTATGTATGTATGTATGTATGTATGTAAGTAACGGAATCTTTAAGCCTAATTTTCAACAACTTCCAGCGATTCGATTTCTTTGAAATTTTGCACACGTATCAAGGACCCATGACAATGCAATAATCTGCAAACAGTATCCCGTTATCCTGATTAGGCTCGCCAGGATAAATAAATTTCTTTATAGATTTTCTGTAGGAGAGTAACAGAGAAAGAGCTAGTGCGCGATCTGCGCATGCGTGCAGTTTCCGACGTACTCCCAGCATCAGCAACAGGCTGACAGAAACTTGTTCGGAGTAGTTGCGTTCTGAAACCCCATGAAACAGTGAAGCTTTAAATGAAATGATTAGATTACGAAATAGTTCGTGAAATATTTCAATATCACATTTCCGCAGAAAACTAATTGATATATCGAACTAAAAATGAAAAATAAATAATAGTTTAAAAAAACAAACACATTATATGCAACCGAACTAAAAATTAGAAAATAATTTTTCATTACAAAGAGTTTGTATTACAGTAATAAAAGGTCAAACAATGAATCATAATTATATACCTCAAAAGAGAATTATAATAAAATTTAAGATAATAACAAGAATAATTCACTTCAGAATAAAAGCGTGGGGTGCTTAATATATTAAATGTTATAATTATTTCATTTGTAAACATCTATAAGGGAAAAGTTATGAAAAATAGTAAAATGCACCCCACGCTTTTTACTCTAAAGTGAATTATTCTGTTATTATCTTAAATTTTATTATAATTCTATTTTGAGGTATATAATTATGATTCATTGTTTGACCTTTTATTACTGTAATACAAACTCTTTGTAATGAAAAATTATTTTCTAATTTTTAGTTTGCTTGCATATAAAAGCGTGTTTTTTTAGTTTTTAAACTATTATTTATTTAAATAAAAGACTTTCAATGATATTTAAATAGCATGTAAGATATTGGATCGGTCCGTGAGCCTACCCAGACCTGAGCGCCTAGTGTGCTTTGACCTTTAAAATATGTAAAGGCTGAATTTATTACCTACCTTGTGTTTCTTTCAATATTCAACCTAGTAAAAATGTCGAAATTGTAATGGCTAAAATCAATTTATTTAAAAAAAGAATTGCACTTTGATGTCTAACTTTCTGAACTGATGTTCTAATATTTCAACTACAAACCACAGATAAAATATTCTTCTTTGTGCGTTCATAATATGATAATCACCATTCACTTTCACTCAAACTATATACACAGAGAAAAATATATAACAACCTCTGATATAATAAGATAATAAAATTATGTTATATTTATACACAGTAGATTAGTGCTATTTCATCCTGTTCAGCACATAATCAGCTGCGACCACCAGACCCTTCTGGTAGGGACTTTCCTTAAGCATATTAGCTATCCGGACTGCCTCTGAGCAATGTTGCTTAGCTAGAAATTGGGTCTGTTCCAAGCCTCTGCTCTTGTGGACTAATTGGAAGGCCTTTTCAACGTCGCCGGGTTCTTGGAAGCGACGCATTATCATTGGGTTTAATTCGGGATACTGAAAAATAAAAATAGGGTAAGTTTTTCAAAATCGGTGCAGTAGTTTCCGAGAAAATGTACTTTCAATAGTTGGTGTCTTTAGCTCCCTGTAACATTTTTATTTTTTAGGATATCAAAATAAAATTAGGTACGTAGGTATATCACTTTAATGTGCAATATTTCATGGATTCCGTTGTTTTTTGTTACAACCGGTTTAGCCGGACAGGACCCTAACCTTGGGACTCTTTTGTTTGACCTCCGGACAGTGCGGACGTGCGTAGAGGACTACAAAGTTCTTCCCGGAGTGGCGGCTAGAGGTGTCGTACGAACGTTTTTTACCTTCGGGGATCAAGGAAAGATTCACGCTAAATTGACGGCATCTTTCTTCTGGATCTAAGCGCTGTGAGCGAAGATACCTATAAGCTGATGGTATCCTGTTTGGTGGTGAACACGAGGTATTTCTCAAATGGCGGGAGATAGATGGGCGTACCATGGGAACTGTCAGTAGTGAAAGTGAAGGTTATACGTAACACCAGTAGCAGATCTTGGTTTGACAGCCGACAATTTATGCATTGCATCGACTTTAGAGTTAATTTGTTTTCTTTTGGAATTTCTGGGAGCTACGAGCTCGATTATCCAGATTTTCCGCCGACGAAGCCCTGGAAATCATAGTCCGGAAGGGGGAGAGTGGTGGATTGGACCTGAAGGGACCAAAACCAAGAAAAACAAATAGAGAGGGAGAGAGAAAGGAACCTTACCTTATTATTTAAGATGGGATACCCGGTATATTTTTATTAATTTGCATAGGAGACGTCATTCCCAGTACTGTGACCCTTTAGTTGCTACTTTTGACATCTTACCTATAAATATTTTTAACTTTTAATTTCGGGTGCCATTAATACAATGAAACTGTTAACTTTGGCCAAAGGGATTACGGAAAAATTGATGTAACGATTTATTTTGTCGTGACTTAAAAATTAAAAAGTTAAAATATTTAGAGGTTAGGTGTCAAAAAGTAGCAAATTAAGTGTCCTTGTACTCGAAATGACGTTTCCTATTTAAATACACAAAAATATACCGGTTGTTCCATTTTAATTAATACAGTCGTTTCCGGTTAAACCGGAACTAACAGAAAACAACTGAATTCATGAAATATTGCACATTTAGATGATATACTGTATGTATCCAATTTTATTTTGATGTTCTATAAAATAAAAAAATACAAGGGCTAGAAACACCAGGTATTTAAAGTTCATTTTCTCGAAAACTACTGAAACAATTTTTAAAAAACTAAAGTCTGTCTTGCATAAAAAAGTTGTGGCGTAAACAAAATTTAGCTGACTATAGTTTTTTAAAAATATAGATAATTTTGCAAAATTTGGGATTAGTTGAATTTGTTACTCAAATTTTTCGTATTTATATGCGATTTAGATTAAGAAACACAATTTTGCGACATGATCACTCAGCTGATAAAAAAAAGGATATCTATATACAACATGTCGAAAAACATTTACAAAAATTTGCCGATTTTTGGTTTGTGTCTTTGCTAGAAATAAGTATTTAATTTAATTAAGAAAATATTACACTTAGCACAAGTTGTAGCCTGACTTTTTTCTATTTTTTATTGCATTCATTTAATAAATTATTAAAAAAAAATTATAAAACACGTCACAACAATAGAAAGCAAAACATTTCCAAGAAATGTCATAGTGTGCCAAAAGGGTTCAAAAAGTTTCCGATGATGGCACTAAATTGCTAATGCAACGTGACAAGTCGCTCCATTTTAATTACCAACTGACTGTTTTTCTATTGGCGATTTGACCTACCGATGGGGGCGCTGCTAAACGTAAACAAAGTCGAACGAAGCAGGTAATATGCAGGATCAAGGTAGCTAGCTTTGATCTGTTACGGATTTCAGGTATTGAAACGGTTTAAAATACTGTTCAAGTTTCAATACAGCGGTGAATTTGTACAGATTTATATGTATTAAGCGTGTAAAAACTCGATTTGTGATTTTGAGTAGTGCGCTTAATGGTTTAACAGACTTTTTGTTAGTGGTGATTTGATTAGTGAAGAAAGCGCCATGTAAATTTTTTTGGAATGAGTGAAGAACTGTTTTTGACGCTAAGCTCAGTATTTTTATACCTAAATTGCACCTCCAAAAGTAGGTGTACAGTGGAAGGCGAAGAAATCTTGAATTCCAACCATATTATTTTGATAATACACACGTCTTTTTATTTCAGACGTTAATGGCTCTTCTGATGCCATAATAAATGCTTTAATATAGGTGAAACGAAAGACTTTTTGATAAAAATTATAGCAAAACAAACAGCTTTTCACGCAAAGGGCTCAAAAACGCGTGTTAAACATAACAAAGTAAATAAATAATATTATATTTATATCCATCTCAATGGTTAAACATGTCCGATCACCTAATTTTCTTAGGTTGCGCAGTTGACCACCAGAGGTCTTATTGATCTTTGAAATCTCCAATAACTTACCTTTTCACAAGCGAACAGAACGGGCGCCGTTGCCAAACCTAACTTGAGATCGGCCGCAGTCGGTTTACCCATCGCTGCCGAACTCGACACGAAGTCCAACAGATCGTCGACCAGTTGGAACGCTAGACCTAAATTCCGGCCGTACTGATATGACAGTTCTGACAGTTGTTCGTCTGCGCCGGCCAGTAGCGACACCTATAAAAAAGAAAATGAGTTGTGTAAAAAAATTGTTTATTTTCCTTTTTTAATCTTACAACCTAATGGGATATATTTTAAGGCAAATTTTCGAGGTGGTGGAGATAAAATCTATGGATGGTGGAGGGGAGGATAACCATCTGAATTTCCACAACCATTAAAGATAGACCCATTAAATATGGTATTTTTGTTACGATTTTTAAATTATCTTTTAAATGGTGATTCAAAAAAAAGTTACTAAAATCCAAAGTCGGTCTATATAAGGTCGCGACATTCGGCCATATTGCTTTGACGTGTTATGACGTCACAACTCCCATTTTTGGCCATGTTGTTGAGTGCCGGGGATATACAGTTTATTGTATTAGTAGAACAACCGTTTACACAACAGTTTTTAATTTTCTATTAAGTTGTAAATTCTTTTACTTTAAATAAAAAACATTTGGAATTACATCTTTCAACAAATATCACTTCCAAAACAATGCAATATGAAATGCGCAAATTCTAGACGCCACTGGATTGATCTTCAGCTTTGATTTTACCCAGTCTTGCCAACTTTTCTCCGAGAAGTGCCCTTCCTTGCGTCCCCAACTGCCTAAAAGTTGAGGATATGTCGCAACCTTATAAATATAAACTAACCTTGACTAAAATCAACTGATTGACCTATGTCACCCAGTAATGGAGTTGCAGCTTTTCTATTTCAATAGAAATGATAATTTTCAAGAAAATAATATAGTTAAATATTAAACTGCTACATTTTCTGCAAATATGATCAGCAAGGAAAAATAATGATACATTTAGTCTATAAAATCTATAGAACAAATGTTTAAAGATATTTAAAAATTGAAACTTTTTCCAGTACCTTTCTGAATTCTTAAACAGCCAACAATCTGAAAAACGAAAGTTACTGATGTAGGAATATTCGCATTGCCAACCCAAAAATTGGACAGACTTTATCATACCTTGTATTCATTCTGCCCTGCTACACACACTACCGGGTGTTGCTCCGTCGAGCGGGACATAGGAAATCCCATGTAAATTTTGAAGTGGTCCAATATTGGCTCCCCTAATTATTTTAGAAGAAAATATTATTAGGATTTTTTAAAGAGCATGAAAAGTTGTACCTAGTGTACAAATTTTAGCTCTTCTTAGTCCGCCAGCTAAGAGATAAATGCTAAAATAAGTTACGAATCTCCTATCTTCTTACGCGCCTTGTATTAAAAGAAGTTTATAATAAAATACTTGAAAAATTATTTAACCTCTTATTCTCAAGTTGTCAGATCAATGTCACATCATTTTTAAATAATGAACTACTTAAATCAAGAAAAAAATCACTATTATAAAATGGTTTTATCAGGGAGATAGTTATCGAAGAGTAGCGGACATGTTTGCAGCCTATTTTCCCAATAGGCCAATAACAAGTAAATGGACAATAGAACGGACGATAAAAAATTTGAAACTACAGGCACAGTAATCAATAATTGCAAATGTGAAGAAAATCGACGTGATCTTTCGCCAAACGATTTTTTTCTATGGGGACATTTAAAAACTAAGCTACCAATAAAAAATATGAAAATTTAGTCCAGCTAAGGAATGCTATTTCCGCTGAATGTGCCAGAATATCGATGTACCAACTAGCCAACGTAAGAAATGAGTTTTATAATTGTTTGGATTATTGTCTGGCAGTTAATGGAGGAATTTTTGAGCATTTGATTAAATCCTGATATTTTCGTCATAAATTGATTTCTAAATGTAGAAAAAAATGTTTTATTGTCTTGCGTAACTGTGAGTGCATGTGTTGTGTTGAATTAGCTGTAAACTAAAATGAAATGCGAGGATTCTTTTTGAAATCCCCGTATAAAATAATTCAGTTTTGGCAATGACATTATAAATTAATGATTTAAATTGTCACTGATAAATCGATATAGTGATTTTATTATTGATTTCTAGAGTACAGGGTGCATAATGAGATACTTCGTTGCAGAAGTATTTAAGCAGTTTACTCTTTACTGGTTGGTTGAAAAATGCTCAAATTTTTATTTTGGGTGGAACTTACTGTGCTCTTCAATAAATCCTAATAGCATTTTTTTCTCAAATAATTAGGGGAGCCAATATTTGACTACTTCAAAATTTACATGGGATTCCCTATGTCCCGCTCGACGGAGCAACACCAGGTATATGAAGTACTTACCGATTTAACTGAATTAGCTATAAGACTAGCGGTTTTCCTATACGTTTTGGTTAGGTAATGAGCAAATCTTTCATTTTCTGTTTCTTTCGATCCTAACTGCATAAATTCTCCTTGGACTAGGTCAGTGACTACCTAAAAAAATATTTACGTTTATATAAACTGATAAGGGCTTCACTCTATGCTGAATATAGTTGCATTATAATGTTTCGGCTTTTATCACACATAAACGAGGCCGTACGCAGAAATTGATTTTGAGGGGCAGGGCAAGAAAAAAATTTGATAAAAAAACAGATCTTCATGTAAAAAACCTACTTTCTATATCCTCTTTTCACATATACAGGCAAGAAAATTTTGAAGGGAACACTTTTTCATATACCTCAACCAAACCACCCAGGACTTTTTTGTGCTCCTGGGGGGCAATTCCCCTATTCCCTCGTGCGTACGGCTCTGCACATAAATCCCGAGTATTCTGATTTTGGTGCGGTGGCGTCACCAAAAAGTAAGTTCTGTGGGGGTTCGTTATGTCATAAACATGATCAGATTCATATAGAATCAAAAAAATAATGTGACAATTCATGTCTTTTTTTTTTTGAAGCCCCTCTTCGCAGAGATATGTGCCTTTACATGACGCCACTGATAATCAGTTTTTCTTAAATATCTCTTATAGTACTGGCACCTACTTGTTACACTTTATACAGGGTGTTTCCTAACTACGGAACCAGGGCCGACGAGAGGGTGTTGAAGGCGGTACAAATTACCGGAGCCCGGAGTGTTTGGGGGGCCGCGCGCGATGAAAAACGTAAAAGTAATGCAAAGAATAGTAGTTTTGACAAAGTGAGGACCTTTTTTTATTCTTCTACATAGGTCCGGACTTGCTTCTTTTCTAAGATACAGGGTGTTAAAGTTTTAAAAAAGTCGATATTTTTTAAATATCTTAAAAATCCGTCAATCAACTTGGATGAAATTTGTAAATTGGTTTAATGTAATAATGCGCCTGAAAAGCTTTACCTAGATTAAGATTATTGGATCCAGTGGCGTCTCAGTGGGCACCACAACTAATATTATTGGGGAAAATGTACGCCACTGACTTTTTACAAGGTTTTTATATTTTTTTTTCGATTAAGCAATTAAAAAGCAACTTTATAGTTTCCTGTATGTTCTTCGTATCTCACCTTGTTTTCGAAAAAAATTAAAGCCACTTTAAGTGATACCAAAAAGTATCCATAAACAGCATAAAATAAAATCCAAAGTTAAAAAAAAACATTATGACTTTAATAAATAAGGAAAATGACGGATTTTAAATCCCTGTATTTTAGAAATAAAGCAAATCTGGACACATATTTACAGAAACTTTTTCATAAAAAGAAATAAGAAATCACCCCCTTAAATTTCGTACCGTAGTTAGGAAACACCCTTTATAAGAAATGAATAAAAATAGTATTTTTAAATAGCTTAAACTCTAAGCTAAAAAAGGTTCTTCTGTTCGATATGGATAAATTGATGTGTTTACTGCAGTCGTAGTCATAACAATATAACCTAATATATTATAATGGAAATAGTAAGCAATAAACTAAAGATAACATCTACATTTACCTGGCTAAGAATTAAGGTAACATCGTTGTTTTTTAACCTGGCAATCATCATCGAGGCTACGGCTAAAATGAAGTCCCCCGCCATTGTAACCTGAAACAAAATAGTCTTGAATAACACAGCCATAAAAATAAAAAAGAAAGAAAGACCATGATATCTTTATGTTTTTGGGGTCGCTGAATCCGAATCTGAGGTCAGTTTGGCCCCATCAGGTCATGGTCAAGGTTATTTTAAGGTCAGCAACCGAAAAAAACTCAAGATATCATGATTGTGGTCCATTTTCAATCACTTCTGATGATTTGACCTTGATATGACCTGGATCTCAACCTGATGAAGTCAAGTTGACCAAGGATTCGAATTCAGCAACCCAAAAACATAGGGATACGAAGATTGTGGTTTGTTTTTCGACAAATTTTTATGACTTGGCCTTGATATAACCTTGACCTCGACCTAATGGGGTCAAGGGGTCGATTTGACTTTGGATTCTAACAACATAAAGATTTTACGATTGTGGTTTATTTTTTATAAACTTGAATTGACCTTGAAATGACCTTGGCCGTGACCTGATGGGGTCTAATTAACCCCGGATTCGGACTCAGTGACTTTAAAAACATAAAAATACCGGTTTGTCGTCTATTTTTGATGCATTTTGATGATTTAACCTTGAAATGACTTTCACTGTGACGTGTTGGGGTCAAACCGACCCCAGTATCGGCTTTAGTGACCCCAAAAACATTAAAAAACCATGAACTTTTTTTCAGATCTGAAACTTTTTTAAATTGTGCGTCTGTGTAACCTTTTTCCTTTATACATTTTTTGATCTAATGATCACTTATTTGGTTTAAATCGTTAAATTGCGGGGGCTAGTTGCAAAGTGTATTATCTCCATCTGTCTTATTTATTACAAACATTAGTTGATGGTCCCAATAATTGTATTTTTAGCGCTGTATCTCAATAGTTTAGCTATTTAAGCTTTACTTTTGGAGTGATGTCCATGTATATATATATATATATATATATATATATATATATATATATATATATATATATATATATATATATATATATATATATATCTTTTACTTTTCTTTTACTTTTACCTACCACCTTTAACCTCTCGATGCCATGGCTGGTTGTTTTTAAATTTCTTGGTGAGATGGCACCGGTTGTCTATATTTGTTAGTTCTGGGATACAGAAAGAATATTTATAGTCAATCGGGGCATCATCAAGGTGTCTTATTGACCTGAAGCGGCTATGACAAGTCTTAACGAAGACGAAAGACGTGTCGCCGTCTTGGTCGGGCCCGGGGTATTCTATTTTCTTTTGGAGACTCCGTAATTTTTAAACAACCAACCATGGAGCCGAATTCTTACAGGTTATTATTTATTTATTTTTACAGTCATTAATGAGCCATATGCCCAAAGAACTTAACCTTTTATTTATATATATATATATATATATATATATATATATATATATATATATATATATATATATATATATATATATATATATATATATATATATATATTCTTTTTTTTGGTTTTGTTTTTTAAAATTGGCCCTGTATACGGTGCTCATATTTGGAGGAGGTACTTAACCGGGTACAAAGTATCCTTCGGTATTTAAATTACGAAATACCTTCTTAACCTTTTCTATCATGATGATGTCTTTCGAAGCAAAGTTATAAAAGCTATTATTATTAGAAATATTATTTTTATTAAATACAAAATTTAAATAGTATGCAATTTTTCATACTCAAGTCACGATATATGCAGTTCCAATGGCATTATCAACACGTACAAAGATTTTTATGAAATTAATAATACACCTTAGTCTAATGGTCGAGTACTATTAGCCAATAGAGAATTATCGATAGTAAGTGTGTCTAGGGCAACGATCTATAATTGTTGTTTGTGTTTGCGCAAGTCGAACGCAGTTTTAAGAAGTTTTTGCCATAAAAGGGCGATGGCATTAAAAAAGTCAATTGCAAGTGAAAAGTCAGGGAAAAAAAGGATAAATGTCCATGCAAGGTAAATTCGGAAAAAACTAATTTTAGGTTAAAGCCAGAGTTTCTTTATGAGAAGGGGTTTAGACATAAGCAAGACCGGGGATAGCTTTTGTCAGGGTCGTGAGGGTGTGAGAATTACGATTTCGGTTGGCAGTTCTGTTCAAAGTTTGTTTTGTAAAAACTGTGGAAATTTGCCATTTCCAGTTGTTAATGTTTTTGGTTAGTTTAGAGACTTCACATATTATTGGTTCGGACTCGTTTTATTTTAGAGATTTTAATAGTGTTTAGTCGAATAGTTTTCAGTTATTCGTGTTTTTATATACATATGATACTGATGAGTGTTCGCTAATTAATGGTACACAGAAAAACCACAGATTTCTTATGCGAAAATACCCATTTAGGATTTAAACAAACATACCTATATCCAAAAGTTAATGATAAGGAAGATACGGGGTGTTAAAGGGATATAAATATTTTTTATTCATGCATTTCGATAATTTCTGATATGTTTTAAACATTTTAATAAACTCTGTATCCAGGAGTTTTTAGCTATCAGCTATTTACATATGAGCAGTTGTAATTATAGCTAATACGATGTTATTGAAGGTACATACTTTCGGGTGCACTGAACAACTAAAACGTGAATACCTTAAAAACGGTTGTCAAGACCGATTCTTACTAAGTATACCTTTTTTGTGCAGAAAGCATAGAGAAGCTTACTAGTTTACATACATACAAAGTAGTAACAAAAAATTGGGTAGTTTTAGAGAATTTTAAATAGTGTACCCATCGCCCTCTAGTCTACACACAAAAATTAATATTCGATCTGAAAATCTAATGTTTAAAAACCCCGAGATACCGTTTTATTAAGATATTTAAAAAGGGGGAACAATTATCGAAATAAATTTACTTTTTCTTTTACTATGACACCACCCGTATCTTCCTTATTATAAACTTTTGGATATTAGGTATGTTTGGTTAAATCTTAATATTTTGGCATAAGGAATCTGTGGTTTTTCTGTGTACCATTCATTAGCGGACACCTTGTATACAAAGTTTTTAAAATGGTTTTTGACTTACGAAACCATGGAAAATGTTTTGCTCTGCCAGGTACCTCATCGTCCTGTCGTCGCTTTGATAATTTTTAATATTTTAAACCACATTTATGTTTTTGTTTTAAGTGATGCCTATTAAAATAATCCAAGAAATTTTGTTTACAACATACAGTTCTTTTTTGTTTTCTCCTTAATTCTACGCCACTGATCTGTCTAAAATCAAACATGGCCGAAAATGGCCCGACTTGACGTCACAGCCGCGCTAGCCAATATGGCGAATGTCGTGACCTTATCTCATCAATTTACTTTGGTTAAAGCCACCGAGTTATGTGTTGGAAAATTATAACAATAAAATACATTTAGACAACGTTCATGTAATATTTAAATTAACATCACTACTTATTAAAACAAAATACGTTAAAAAAAAACCTAATTATATTAATTTTAATAATATAGAGGGTGTCCAGTAAAGTGAGGTCAAAAAATGATAGGGGTGATAGAGTAAGCCAAAATAATGTTAGTATACTTGATACAATCACAATTGAGACAGCAAAAAACCGAATTCCACGCAGACAAAATGCGGCTTCTTTGTTAGGCATGGGCGGAGGGATAAAAATTTAATAGAGCAGTTATATTAAATTAATTATTAATTTACATATCTATTATAAAAATGTTGATTTGTATTTAAAGTAAAAGTTTATACACAGCCAGTTGAGAGAATGTTAGTTTTGTAACAGGGCAAAATTAAAATTTAATAAAACAATTTTATTAGATTATTGAGTACCCACTACAAAAATGTTTTTTCCTTTTCATTATCGCTATCAGTGTTTTCAGAACTTGATTCGTCATTTGTATTTATAAGGATTAGATATTTTCGTGGTTAAACACAATATTCCTGCTCTTTTTATTTGACGTGGAATAAATAATTTTTCCATATCTCGGTTTTGTCAAGTTCCTCAATTACTAATCGTATATTGTGAAGCACATACTTGCTTAATTTGACATTTCCTTTTTTTTCAATTTAGTTTTTGGAGCGGCCCAGATCATTTTAATAGAGTTAAAAATACAATAATATGGAGGCAAGCACAAAATAGTATGACCATAAAATTGGTCAATGACGTATTTCTTTGAAGTTTTGTTGCTATTTTATTTTAAACATTTTTTTTGTGTTTCTTTTGGTATTTCTATACTTTTGTTCTTTATAAATTTTATTACTTCTTTCTCTTTGGTGCTGTTCTTTGGAATTTTGGTTTGCTGTCGAGACTGGTATGATGCGTTGTCCATTACTATCACCAAATTTGGTTTAATATTAGCAACGATTTATAAATATATCATTGATATTAGGCAAAAGTTGCTGTTCTCATTTTTTCAAATCCGCCGAAGATGGCTTTATGCTTATAGCGGATAGCAACAAAGTATTGGGTACAAAGCCATTCTCAGTTCCAGCATGTTATATTATAATTCATTTTTTTCGAGAATGTATGTGTCTATTTGCTTCACGGTATTCTTTTATCTTACGCGGGTAATCTTGCCTAAGTGAAACAATACCTGCAGATTCCATAATAACCACTCTCTTATCTATTTGCCGCAGTCTATCAAAATATACCTTAAAGTACAAAGAAACTTATATTCATAATCAGGATGGTCTTTTAGTTTCTGCTCAACCATTCCTAAAGTTGGAACTTTGTTACTTAGTTGTCCTGGTAAAAAGTCGTATATAACGTGACGAACAAACTCCTTAGCGCCCGTATCAATTTTATTAAAATAATTTTTTATCTTTTACCGGGTGACCATAAATATAGTATAAGGGCAGCGAATAATTACCTATAAAAATACAAATTTTATATTGGGCTTTGTTAAAGAATAATAATGAGTGCATATAAAACTAAAACTACTTGTTTTTTTTTTTTAAATTGCAACCTTTGCCGTATACCAATTTGGTAATCATGTTTTAAATATTTTTTCCAGTTGTTTATTTAAAAAAAAAAAAAAGTTTTTTTTATTTTTTTTTAAATATTTAACACACCGTAGTTCAAAAAGTAAGACGTTTAGGACATATGTTTATATGAAGTTTTTTTCTTATTTTCTGTTGTAGAATCGCTCCGTAACTCTCAAAGGTGCCACCATAGGTATTAGGCAGGTATTTAAAACGAAATAGCTTTTTTAAGTCACTCTTTATTTAACTTTTAGATAAAAATTCTCATTTTTCAACATATTTTACTTAAAATAGGTATACGTGGTAAAAGTTGATTTGAGCAGCCGTTTTTAAGATTTTTGGATATAAAAAAATTACTTCCTGTATAGTCAGGTCTAAACTATACACTTTACAGGGTGTTTCAAAGTAGGATGCTGATCCTCGCTGTTATGTGGTTTTACATTTAGGGGTCTCATATTTAGGTTATCCGTTTAATTTAACCTTGTAACAGAGACAACAATGAGACGAGCAACTAAATGTAAATAAATTATCCGAGAGAGAGATAGCTGCTGGGCCTTCCTTGTCTGTCTTCAAGGAAGGTAAACGCAGATGGCGCGTGAGTCGACTTTATCGTTTGCCCGCCAAATTCAAATTATATAGCTGTGCCATTTTTGCCCTTAATGTTAGGTATTTGTTTTTGTTTCCTATTATTATAAAATATTGGGGTTTAGTTCAATAATTACACACCCCTTATTAAAAATGTCATTTATTTGGTTTTTATAAAGATTTTTTTTTACAGATAACCATGTCAATATTACCTTAAATTATCTGTTGAAAAGCACAAATTTAATATATACACTGTGATCACTAATAAAAGTCAATATTCAAAGTCCAATTAAAGGTAAAAACCACGAAACACACAATGAATCACAGAAAATGTAAACAAACTGTCGAAACAAATCGGCCATTGAAAAATATCAAACACAAATATCGATTAACATTTTGGCGTGACTGCCTGCGGCAACGTTGTCAAGTTAAAAATATTCGATTCATGGTATATTTTCTTTCTCTTAATTAGATGTGAGCCAAAAAGGACATTAAAGTTTACATGCAGAAATTGTAAACAACTTGGCAACCAGGGCAAAGCGATGATTGCTCCATCTACGATAGCCTGCCATGATGAAAGACAAAGACATATTTATTGGAACTTGCGTTAAACCAGAAAGAGATAAATACAATGGACAAATTGTTAGGACCAGTTACTCGTCTCATATTTGTCTCTGGCTCATCCTCACTGTTATGTGTTTGTACATTTAGAGGTCATATTTGGGTTATCCGTTTAATTAAACCTTGTAACAAAAAAAAAAAAACACACACACACACACAAAAACAGGTTAAACTGTTACAGAAACAAGCACTGCAAAGAAGACGTCCGCTATTTTACTTAATTCCAATAATTTCTATTATGATATCTCAAGTGAGAAGTTTAGTGTAAATATTGTAATGCAATAGTCGTGCGCCATTATTGTTGGGAAACTGATGTTTGTCTAGAAATCGGTAATTATTAGTTTTTGGAAGCCGAAGCTCGTTAAGTTGGGCAAACTGGGCTTCCAAGGTAGCTTGGGCAATTGACGTTTTCCGTTTGCAAACACAGTGTGGGAAATGTGAAACAATAAAATAAAATCTACGATTTAGCAGCCATTTTAAGTTGCAAAAATCGTTTCGATATTTTACGAAAAATAGGATATTTTTATACATTGTTTTTCATTTTTTTATCTTTGGACAAACCCCTAAGGCTAAAAGCCCAAATACTAACGTACCGTGGGTGTCTTAAGCAGGGTAAGAGGGAGTTTGTTGACACGGGACTTAAATACTTGAAGATTTGGGGGAGAAAAGACCTCCGCGGGCAGCAGGTTCCACAATCTAGAAACTCTAGGGATAAAAGAACGAACAAAGTGGGAAGTTCGGGGCCTGTCCAGTTGGACCGTATAGGGATGAATACGCGCGGAACCACGAGTTTCTCTGTTGGGAACCGTGAGTGGAGGAACTATACTGGACAATTCTTCAGAGCAGAAGCCATGGAAGTACCTATAGAAAGCGATAAATCCCCCACAGCCCAACGATGAGCAAGAGAGGGAAGCCTTTCTGTAAGTGAAGGATCATTAATGAGACGAATAGCTCTTCTTTGAATAGAACCAAGAATGCTTAGGGTTGTGGGGGACGCCATGTCCCAGATATGAGAACAATACTCCAAGAGAGGTAGGATTTGGGACACATATAAAGTGTATAAATTAGAAGGAGAAAAATACTTTTTGGCTCGAAAGAGAAATCCAAGCTTTTTGAAGCTGCCGTGGCTATAGATACAATGTGTTTATGTCAGTTAAGGTTATTCTCAAATATGACGCCCACAAGATTGAAGGTGTTTTTGCTCTGTAAAACTTGGCCGCTCATAAGTAGAGGATGAGTATTTGGTGACTCTTTTCACGACAAGGAACACGATTGTTTTTTGATGCATTAAAATGGACGAGATTTTTGGCGCCCCAATCTCGAAAGAGATATCTGCATCGCTCTGCGTTTGTTTTCCAAGTCAGGTTTAGTGATGGGTTTAGGGACCTGAAAACTGGAGTGGAGGGTACTATCGTCGGCGAAACTATAAATGGAATTAGTTGTGGACGAGAGAAGAAACATTTCATTCATTTTGAAAACTGATCATTTTTAAATAATTTTAGCTTAGTGCTGGGTGTTTGTATTATTCAGGGCATCTCTAAAAGGTCTTCCCAGGAGTTCCCAAACTTATTTGTATTGTGACACCCTTGGACCATGCTATTCTCTCACGACGCCCTCACAATAAATTTGAAGAGTACTCGTCTAATATTTTTACAGATTTTCTAAAGGAAAGAAGAGCCCCTTGTTTTCGGCCCTAAAAATTTGAAGAGCAAAAAATCCTTGTCCATTATTTTTATTGAATACACCTTCACTTAAATTTTTTGTCCCATCAGCACGCGACGCCCCTGGAAGGACGCACCGTTTGTGAAGCCCTGGTCTAAAAACCAAAATGCCTATGATGTGCAGTGTCATTAGAGAGAGATTATAGTATATACTTAAAATATAAAACAAAATAGGGGTGATTCCATTTAAAATATTTGGAAAATTTCAAATTTTCTCTTGATTATTACATTTAAAATAAATAATAGTTTAAAAAACTAAAAAACACGCTTTATATGCAACCGAACTAAAAATTAGAAAATAATTTTTCATTACAAAGAGTTTGCAGTAATAAAAGGTCAAACAATGAATCATAATTATATACCTCAAAATAGAATTATAATAAAATTTAAGATAATAACAGAATCTTCAGAGTAAAAAGCGTGGGGTGCATTTTACTATTTTTTCATAACTTTTCCCTCATAGATATTTGCAAATAGAATAATTATAACATTTAATATATTAAGCACCCCACGCTTTTATTCTGAAGTGACAAACTCTTTGTAATGAAAAATTATTTCATAATTTTTAGTTCGGTTGCATATAAAAGCGTGTTTTTTTAGTTTTTTAAACTATTATTTATTTTTCATTTTTTAGTTCGATATATCAATTAGTTTTTAAAAATAAATGCTCCAGTTTATTCACTAAAAATCCTTCGCCATTTTGTCAAGAGTAGTATTAGGATCTGTAAAGGAATTTATTTATCCTGGCGGTCCTAATCAGGATAACGGGATACTGTTTTTAAATTATTGCATTGTCATCGGTCCTTGATACGTGTGCAAAGTTTCAAAGAAATTGAATCGCTGGGAGTTGGTAAAAATAAGGCTCAAAGATTCCGTTACATAGATAGATAGATAGATAGACAGATAGATAGATACAACCCAAGCTAATAAAAGCGTGTTAAAAATTAAGAAACTGGAACGGCCTTTAAAAGTAAAATAGGTGTATTTTTTATAATTTTACTTCATAAAAAAATGCTAGAAAATAATGGCAGTAATAATTGATTTTCTTTAAAATAATCTTAAGCTGCCATTTTAAAAAGAAACACCTTGTATGTACACCGTGGTAAATTCACCTAAGAATTCTATGCCCACCTTTAGGGTATCAAACATGAATAAAAATTATGCATTTTGGTCGCGGTGACCAAACCAGAAAACAAGGATCAAAAAAGAAAATATTTGCACAAAAACAAACCAGCATAGGCCATTTGGACCATTTTTAATACTCAAGGCCGACAATGTCATTAGCCTGAACCCACCCGATCAAATCAGTACTTTCAATATCTGCATCAAATCGGTATCAAATACAACCAATAGGTTTGTTCGCGGGTTCGATTCTGAACCGGTTCTGAGACTATTCGCATGCGCAGTGAAAAAGCAGCGTTCGCGGTTAGTAAAATCCAGAATTTTTAGTAACAGTTCTGTGTTCGCGGGTTACAATGGAATCAGTTCGTTACCGGTTCGTAACCTGATTAGCAGTCCTGGGATTTTTGTTGGAACTAAAAGTTCGGAATTTCATGCGCATTGTCGACATGGTCAGCTGTTTTCTGTTTTTGTGGTACAGAAATAAACCGTTGTATTACAGTTTATTTGTTTCTGCCACTTTTTATGCGGGTTAATATACCTGTTGAATATATTTTTATATTTTTGTGATTCAGAGCGTATATAAACAAAGAATTTTAAATTGTATTCCGTATGAATGTATGTGTGCAATAAAATAAATAACGAGGAGTTAATTAAATAACAATATTACAAGATTTTAGCATTTTTTGTTATTTGAATTTTTTCTTTAGTTAAATACACATACTTATGTTAAAAACGAGAGGAGGCAGAGAATCCCTCGTCTTCCGCCGAGAGACCTTGAGTGGCTTTCGACAATACAACGACCTTTTGTAGGAATTTTTTTTGTGTAGTATCCAATTTAACCACGAAAAATCCTAACCAAAAGGCTAGGTTAGAATACTTCCTCAGCTGTATAGAAAATCGTTCGCGGTAAATAAAAATTCCGAACTAATAAATAACTAGACATGCGCTTTAAAACAATTCTAAACCAGTTTGGTTCTGGTTCAGAATCAATTCATGACTCTTTGTTTGACCTCCGGATAGTGCGGACGTGCAAAGTTTTTCCCGGAGTGGCGGCTAGAGGTGTCGTACGAACGTTTTTTACCTTCGGGGATCAAGGAAAGATTCACGATAAATTGACGGCATCTTTCTTCTGGATCTAAGCGCTGTGAGCGAAGATTCCTATAAGCAGATGGTATCCCGTTTGGTGGTAAATACGAGGTATTTCTCAAATGACGGGAACTGTCAGTAGTGAAAGTGAAGGTTATAAGTAACACCAGTAGCAGGTCTTGGTTTGACAGCCGACAATTTATGCATTGCATTGATTATAGAATTATTTTTGTTTTCTTTTTGGAATCTCTGGGACCTACGAGCTCGTTTATCCAGATTTTCCGCCGACGAAGCCCTGGAAAGCACAGTCCGGAAGGGGGAGAGTGGTGGATTGGACCTGAAGGAACCAAAACCAAGAAAAAAATATAGAGAGAGATATAGAGAATCAATTCATTACTAGACTCGCGAACAAAGCTACTACTTATAACCAGTCCATGTGTTGCAACGGTAGAAATATTGGTGCCATATTGATATGAATGTCATTATTATGCACTTGTTAGTTGCCAATATGTATTACGCCCCGGGAATTTAATACACTTGATATTAAACATTAAAACTGGTACTAATTCCGGTAGTTATAGTACATTTTTCATGAGTGAAATATTGCGACAACATAGTTTATCTAGGTTATTCGTTTAATGTCTAAGTTGGCTTCAAAGACAACATAACATTTTATCTTTAAAAATGATTTAAAGATATACACATTCAGCCAAATTAAAAGATATACAGGGTGGCCCACCATATTCGACACGGTCTGTAGCTGGATAACTATGGGTTTTTTTAACAAGTAAATACTGAAACATATACAGGTCGGATAAGGCCACAGTATAAAATTATTTTACTCTATACAGGATGTCTCAAAAAAGTGTGACGTATCAAAGTTATAATTTTTTGAATGGAACACCCTATATTTTATCACGGTTTTAGATTCTACTTTAAAAAATAACTAAAGTTTCTTTATAGTACTAAGTGTCTAATTTTATTCGTTTTTGTGATATTTGATTTTTTTTCAAAATGCAGAGGTAAAATTAAATTGATTTTACTTTAACACTTTTAACACTTAAAACTTTAAAATGTGTAACAAGATTAAAAAAGTCTGCCATATCATACGTAGGTCAAATCATGATCAAATATTCTACAGGGTGATCAAAAAATAATTTCAATTTTTCAGAAAATCAAATAGCCATATCTCTCTTATTTTAAATGGAACACCCTGTATTTTTTTACGTCAGATGATGACAAATAAAATACTTTTTTAAATGATGTATAGGTTGCCTATACCTATCTTAGGTGCTTTTTTAGTAAAATCTGTTTTTACAAATTTTTAGTCCAAATGTTTATTTAAATTAAAGTTGGCTGTGACATAGCAGCCATTAATATTTTTCTTACGAAAATAAAAACGACCATTTATTGATTACTAGTGTTTCAGTCAGTTTAAAATAAATTTCAATGATTTTAAATAAAATCCCTTCTTCTACAACAACAAGATGATATAATACTGGTAGGATGTGAAAAAAATGGTTTACTTTAGTCTAGAATTAATCCTGAAAAATATTTCAGGAGTAACCATCTGATAACCTTATTAGTTGCTTTAAAAAATTTGACACAGTGATTATGGATAATGGAAGAAACGAGTTATAGGTCACAGAATGTCGTCATAACTGACCAGAGTCGTTATTAGGATTGTTTAAAAACACAAGTTTTATCATTACCACATTCAGCTGAAATAAGTGTTATTGGAAGTAGCATTATAAGCAACAACTAGTGGCAGATAATACAAAATCTTTTAATTTTGTGCTTTTTTCCAACAAATTTATATTTTGCAATAACGGCTTAGTAAATAGGCATAGCTATATCACAGCCTACTTACATTTAAATAGACATTTGGAATAAAAATATGTTAAAACAGAATTTACTTAAAAAGTATAAAAAATAGGTATAAGCAACCTATACACCATTTGAAGGAGCATTTGGTTTGTCATCATGTGGTGTAAAAAAATACAGGGTGTTGCATTTAAAATAAGAGAGATATTGCTATTTGACTTTCAAAAAATTTGAAATTATTTTTTGATCACCCTGTATAATCTATGATCTCGATATGACCTAAGTATAATAAGGCAGACTTTTCCTAATCTTGTAACAAATTTTAAAGTTTAAGGAGTTTATATTATTAAAATAAAATTAATTTAATTATACCCCTGCATTTTGAAAAAAAACATATATCACAAAAACGAATAAAATTAGACACTTGGTACTATTAACAAACTTAAATTATTTTTTTATGTAGAATCTAAAACCGTCATAAAATATAGGGTGTTCCATTTAAAAAATATAACTTTGATACGTCACACTTTTTTGAGACATCCTGTATAGAGTAAAATAATTTTATACTGTGGCCTTATCCGACCTGTATATGTTTCAGTATTTACTTTTTAAAAAACCCCATGGTTATCAAGCTACAGACCGTGTCGAATATGATGGGCCACCCTGTATAGGCTAGTAAAACAACAACAAATCGGGACTGCTGCGTCATTTTTTACATACCGGCATTCTTTGTCTAATCTTTACCTGCTAGTGTTCTACATGCGTTAGACCACGCAATGCCTGTACACCTTTTTATTTGGCTGAACGTGTATACTGAGTACAGTGAGTAGCAAAACAGACACCTATTTTACAGGGTATCTCCAATAGGTGCGGAAAATTGCTACCACAAAGTCCTGAGGTTAATATATGACGATCTAATCTTAATAATAATTTTTGTCCAAAAGTGAAAAATTTCCGAAATACTGCGTCAAAATTTCAATTGAGATTCAGTTTTTATAATTAATTTTGTTAATATCAAGTTTAAAGTTACAATATTCGATAAGGTTTGAAGTGGGAAAGATTAGATTTTGGTCTTATTTTTATTGTAAAATTTAAAAAGTGTAGGGTGTTTTGTAATATAAATATACTGATCTTTAATTGTGCAAATTCTTAAGTGATATATCTACGGCTTTCGATCAGGTCTGGCATGACGCACTTTTTAATAAACTTCCCTCCTACGGTCTTCCAACTAAACTCTGCTCTTGGCTCTCCAGTTATCTTTCTAATCGACGTATATCAATCATTGTTGATGGCCACTCTTCAAGCTTTCACGAAATTAATGCTGGAGTGCCTCAGGGTTCAGTACTAGCACCAACTTTGTTTCTTCTTCACATCAACGACCTTCTTTCTTCCACAACCAATCCCATTCATAATTATGCTGACGATAGTATCCTTCACTCCACTTTTCAGGTTCTCAAACCAATCTTAACCCGACTTGGAAAGCAAACGCAGGGCGATGCAGATATCTCTTTCTCAGGATCTTGTGGGCGTCACATTTGAGAATAATCTTAACTGGCATAAACACATTGTATCTATAGCCACTGCGGCGTCAAAAAAGCTTGGATTTCTTTTCCGAGCCAAAAAGTATTTTTCCCCTTCCAATTTATACACTTTGTATGTGTCCCAAATTCGACCCTCTATGGAATATTGTTCTCATGTCTGGGGAATGGCATCCCCTACAACCCTTGGCATTCTTGATGCCATTCAAAGAATTGTCGTCTAATTCGTCTTATTAATGATCCGTTACTTACTCAAAGACTTTCTTCTCTTGCGCATCGTCGAGCTGTAGGAGATCTATCGCTCTTTTATAGATACTTTTACGGCTTCTGCTCCGACGAATTATCCAGTATAGTTCCTCCTCTTGCAGCTCCCAACAGAGAAACTCGTGGTGCCGCACGTATGCATCCCTATACGGTACAATTGGACAGGCCCTGAACTTCCCATTTCGTTCGTTCTTTTATCCCTAGAGTTTCTAGACTGTGGAACCTACTGCCAGCGGAGGTCTTTCCTTCTCCCCCAAATCTTCAAGTTTTTAAGTCCCGTGTTAACAAACTTCCTCTTACCCTGCTTAAGACACCCACGGTACGTTAGTATTTAGGCTTTCAGCCTTCGTAGATTGTCCAAAGATAAAAAAAAACAAGAAATTTTCAAACAAACATATGTCCTAAATGTCTTAACTTTTGAGATGTAGAGTGGTAAAAAAGCTTTTTAACAATTTACTACGCTGCATCTCGAAAGTTACGCCATTTAGGACATAGGTTTCTTTAAAAAAATTCTTAAGGCATTTTCAAACTGATGGGTTGGGTAGATCCAATCAGCTGTTTTTAAGATTCACTGGGATTTTTGTTATTTTCTGAACACGTATAATACATTTGGCCTTTATTCATCGGCTTCGTGCCAAAACAAAACATAACCTTTTTGCTTTGTTTTATTCGTGCACTTATTTTTAAAGACTTTCAAAATATTTAAGCTGTAAATAATCTAAAAATATCAAATTATTGTTATTTATACATTTTCCACTTGTAATAAACACGAGATAAATCATTAAAACCAAAAAAACGAAACAGCTGATTTTGACACTTCTTTTAACCCGACTGACCCTGGCTTTAACCTGGGTCAGCAAGATCCAACCCGAGTTTAGGATCCGATCAATTTATGAACAGGGATAGAAACTGGCCGATCCTTTTTTAAACGGGTTTAATGGTGGATTAACTCAAGATCAATATTTGAAAAGGCCTTTAATATTACTAAGGTATTTACACACTTAAAGATCGGCACAGCGGTCATTTTTTACGCTGAGCAAAATACTCAGCCGCTATCGAAAAAGCAGTAATCAGCTTTGCATTCAGAGTGACTTCTAACTAAGCAATCTCAGTCGCTGCCGCTGTGACAACCTGATTGCGCCCAATATAAAAAAACTAAAAGAAAATTGAAATTTTGACATTTTCGAAATCATCCAACTTCGAACTGAGGAAAGTTTTTTTTTTTATCTTTGGACAAACCACGAAAGCTAAAAGCCTAAATACTAACGTACCGTGGGTCTCTTAAGCGAGGTAAGAGGGAGTTTGTTGACACGGGACTTAAATACTTGAAGATTTGGGGGAAGGAAAGACCTCCGCGGGCAGCAGGTTCCACAATCTAGAAACTCTAGGGATAAAAGAACGAACAAAGTGAGAAGTTCGGGGCCCGTCCAGTTGGACCGTATAAGGATGCATACGCGCGGAACCACAAGATTCTCTGTTGAGAACCGTAAGTGGAGGAACTATACTGGACAATTCTTTAGAGCAGAAGCCATGGAAGTACCTATAAAAAGCGATAAATCCCCCACAGCCCGACGATGGGCAAGAGAGAGGAGCCTCGCTGTAAGTAAAGGATCATTAATGAGACGAATAGCTCTTCTTTGAATAGAATCAAGAATGCTTAGGGTTGTGGGGGACGCCATGCCCCAGATATGAGAACAATATTCCAAGGGAGGTCGGATTTGGGACACATATAAAGTGTATAAATTAGAAGCGGAAAACTTTTTGGCTCGAAAGAGAAATCCAAGCTTTTTTGAAGCTGCCGTGGCTATAGATACAATGTGTTTATGCCAGTTAAGGTTACTTTCAAATGTGACGCCCACAAGATTGAAGGTGTCTTTGCTCTGTAAAACTTGGCCGCTCATAAGTACAGGATGGGTATTTAATGACTCTTTTCGCGACAAAGAACATGATTGTGTTTTGGATGCATTAAAATGGACGAGATTTTTGGCGCCCCAATCCAATATTAAATTAAGATCCTGCGAAAGAGATATCCGCATCGCTCTGCGTTTGTTTTCCAAGTCAGGTTTAGTGATGGGTTTAGGAACCTGAAAACTGGAGTGAAGGGTACTATCGTCGGCGAAACTATGAATGGAATTAGTTGTGGACGAGAGAAGGTCGTTGATGTGAAGAAGAAACAATGTTGGTGCCAGAACTGAGCCCTGAGGGACTCCAGCATTTAATAATAATAATAATAATAATAATAATAATACTTTATTATTCCAATGACATTCAGGTATAACAAATGTATGGATTTCGTCAATGAATAAATACATGTTTTTTTTTTATAAATACAAACATATTATAGCAAAACACTTGTTAAAATATAAATTAAAACTTACGTTACAAAGGCGAATTTAAAAACATACAGATTAAAATATAACAATAATTTATCTAAAATTTTCCTAAAGTTCTTACGCTGAAAAATACTCATCTAAACTATAACATTCTAAACCTATTAGGTAAGGTTTGACTAGTTTTTTAAACACATATAGATTTTTACTATTTTTGATATACGGGGGTAGTTTATTAAACACCCTAATCCCTAGATAATCTGGCGACTTTTTGTTATATTTAACTTGGCAAATGGAATCCGCAGACTGTCACCAGAGCGAGTGAAGTGTTCATGCACATCACAGCCTTTAAGTATTCCTGACTTATTTTGAAAAATATATTTTGAAAGTTCGTAAATCAAAATTCCCGGAAGAGTAAGAATGCCCAGTCTCTTAAACTGTGATCTACAAGTCGTTCTCTGGGTTATTCCCAGGATGCATCGTAAAATGCGTTTTTGCACAATAAAAACTGACAGAGCGGCCGGGGAAGAGCCCCAGAACACTATCCCATAACAGATTCGTGATGCAATATATGCATTATACACTGAAAGAATTTCCTTATTGGATACAACTGTTTTTAAATTTCTGATTAAATAACAAAATTGGTTTAATTTAGAGCAAAGTAAAGTACAGTGTTCTTTCCAGTTAAGATTCTGATCCATGGTTAACCCCAAAAACCTGGTAGATTCTGATCTCTTAATAGCATTATTATTTATTTTAATATTTAGGTCCAAATTTTGTTTACTTTGGGGAACATAAAATCTAAGGTATGTTGTCTTAGAATCATTTAAATGTAAAGTATTTTGGCAAAACCATTCATACAATTTGCACATACCTGCACTACAGGATTCCTCCAGGGCACCGCTGGTTGGCGCTGATGCCACGAACGTTGAATCGTCAGCGTACAAAGACATTGACCAGCCCTCGCTCACCGCCGACGAAACATCATTTATATAACATATAAATAGGACAGGCCCCAAGACAGAGCCCTGAGGAACCCCCTATTAATGTCCACAACATCAGAATGTCCCCCCCGGGAACCGATACAAATTGCCTTCTATCTTTTAGAAAAGTGCTTAACCATTTTAATGCTGGACCCCTAACACCATAGGACTCCATTTTACACAAAAGTAAATCAAGGTCGACGCAGTCAAAGGCCCTGCTGAGATCGCAAAAATCCCCGCAGGGCACTCGCCCGCCTCTAAATGTTTCACCAATTCCCGGTAGAGATGATGTATGGCAGTCATCGTAGAGCTATTTTTACGAAAACCGAACTGACAAGATGTCAAAATTTTATGTTTGTGGAGAAATGGTTCGAGTCTTTTTAAGAAAGCATACTCAAATAATTTGGAAAAACAGATATCAACGCCACAGGCCTATAATTTTCTACATTAAATGTATCACCCTTTTTTAGGATAGGAATAATTTTATTTAATTTTAGGATTTTCGGGAATTTACCTTGTTGAAAACTAAAATTTATTATATGTATTAAAATTCCAGCTAATGGGTCAATCACACGCCTCAGAAGAGCACCCGA
>JACEGR010004153.1:0-91626 GCA_014170235.1 Listronotus bonariensis
AAATAGATACATATATTAGTTTGTCAGGTTGGTTTTGTAGTTGTTTTTTTTTATCTCTAGATATACAGGGTACAACAAAAAGTGCGATTTCAAGAAAAAACCTTTAAAGATATTTTTACTAGTGATATAATAACCAGTAAAAAGATCTTTTAAAGACCTTTAAAAAGAATACATTTGATATACTTATCTTTATAAGTTTCGGAAATATGACCATTCAAATCTTTGATATGTTTGCAATATGGCACATATTACGACCATCAAAACTAAATTGTATTGTATTTTTTAAATTTGTATTTTCTTTTAGAATAAAGATACCAATATAAATAAATAAAAAATAAATGGTAGGGAAAGATGGCGCTTTAAAATCCAATACACTGGTGAAAAATTGTGACGGTTAATTATTCCACAGGGTGTGTTGGGTCCACATGAAATATTTGTCTCTTTCCTGAATAATACCTAATCCTATAAAACTTTGTGCAATCCCCATATTAAATAATATTCTTAAGAAAAGGAGCTACAACTGACCTAAAGTTAATTAAAATAGGTCCTAAAACAAAAAGTTATTTAATATTGAATTTGAACAAAATTTTGTTTGTCCGGATTTTTTTATGCAGTAGTGTAAACAAAAATATTTGATTTGCTTAAACTGGTTGGTTTTGCCGGGGTCTAGATTTTACGTCAAGGTTACTAAAGAACATCTTTGTTACTTAATGGGAAAGCTATTTCAAGGTACCTATAGTCTAGAGTGCTTAAGTATCGATTCGTTGTTGTAGGAAAAACTGCTTTAATTTTAGCAGTAAGTACGGCATCTTGAATACCTAAGATAATGTCTGCATGTTATAATTAATAACCATTGTTACCATTTAGTTCTTACCCAAAATTTATTTTTTAATGTTATTAAAAATTGGAAATTTTATTTTAAAACCCCATTAGTTTGTTTTTTGTTTTAGATTATACGATGTTTAATATTTATTGAAACTGGGTGTTTAAAAAATACAACTATACAAGAAAGTGACAGTTAGTATAGCTAGTATACTACTTTGCTACACTTTCTTATTTAATAGTATACGAAGGATAGGAAACCTAACACTAAAAATATAGACCAGTACTAAGACTTTTTGTTACCCAGTATCGGTGTCAGCCCGATATTTAATTTAGGGTTTTATTTCTGTTCTATGAACATGAATGTTGATAATGATAATTAGATGGACTATCCAAAGATAAAAAATCCTAATCTGACCAGTTGATTATTTTATTTGTTAGCTTTGAGTTTGGTCCAATAAATTAAAGACAACATCAAATTTAAATATTATGTCGATTAAGTACTGTGTTGTTTTGCAAATCAGTTTCGTAAGTCACTAATGCCTTGGATTATATTATATGACCTTGTTCTTTGGTTGTACCATATTTTTTGGGTATACTCGCCAAATTTGCTACGAGAAACCACCTTGTTACAGGTACCTGGATATAGACTTATGAAGGCAAAGAATTTTTACATTTACATACAAAAAACCATATAAAATTTTATCGATTTTGGTATGTATTTAAATGGCTTTTATTTTTTAAATGAAAACCGTTCGTCGAACAAAAAAATATTAAGGGACCAAATTAACCACAAATAGTCCCTGGGCCAGTAATTAAATTGACCTAATGAGTAATAACACTTTTAAAACCTTCTTAGGGGGTTCATTTTGACGAGTCTATCACGAACATATATAGCCACACATATGGAAGCGGCGCTTTTACCCAGCCTGTCAATGTCAAATGTTTCGGGTGTCACACTGGCAAACGCGTCCCTTTTTTGTCGGTCAAGTTCACCACAATGTTTGACATGTAATTTTTTAAACATTGTGCCGAAAATCGTAAGGGTTACATTTATAAAAATATCATCTTATCCGCCATTTTTTGTTGTTAAAAGACATGATAATTGAAAAGGGGTAGTGCAATTCTTTACACATACCTTATATCCTATTACCGTAAAATACAATTACCAAAGTGCCACAGAAATTGACTTTTGGCAGTAAAGAACTTTAATATTACAAATGGCAACCACTAACTTAAGCCTTAAATTTAAACTTATCATTTTTCAAATCTTTTTTGTTTAATATATCCTATTTCTAAACCTAATAATTTATAGGATATTTATATTTAGACGTTAGGCTGCGTTAAAAAATAGCTGAAGAAATAATATTTTTTACCGTTAAGATAGAGGAATGAGTGGCAAAATTAAATTTTAGGACTTAATGTAGTGGTTTCCATTTAAATTATTGAAGGTCTTTACTGCCAAAAGACAATTTCTGTGACACTACTGGTAAAAACCAGAAATTTTATTTTTACTGTGAAAGGATATAAAATTTAGTGATATATAATATGTATAAAAGATCGTATTAGTTCATTTATCCAACACTTACATATAATATCTACATAATTGATCAGATTTTGAGGATATAAAGTGTACTATAAGTCACTAGTGAGCTAGAGTACCCTTTTAGCTCACTAGTGAATTATAGACTTTAGCTCACTAGTGACTTATACTAATTCTTTATTACTTCCAACATTTCACAATTAAAAAAATAACATAAAACAACTAATATATTATACTATAATTTATTCGTGTTTATATTAACAGTAATTGTTATATTAGATTTATCCTTGGACAACGTTACATTGTGCGGAGTGTTCTTCAGGAAGTCTTTCAGCACTAGTACTTGCCTTGGCGTGCGCTCTTCACCCTGTAATTCGTCTTGCAATCTCAAACTTGTTAGAGATGCAATCTTCTAAATATCCTTCTGCCACGGTAGAAGACTTCCACCCGCCATGGCGTTTAAGGTTGGCGATATCGGCCCCAGCGTTGACTAGAAGTGTCGCTGAAGAACGCCGCATGCTATGACCACTATATAAGATTTTCATCAGGTGGTTGCAAATAATGAGCAACTACTCTTCGGAATTTTCGAAATTTTATTTCTTCCCACGCATTGCCTAGTGCATTTGCCTTTTTGAAAGTTGACAAAAATCTTTGTGAGGCGAGGCGTGTTCTCTCTGGCCTTAGGGACACATATTTTCTAAATAAATTCAAGCACATTTACCAAAAATCCTTCTTTAAAATTGTAAAGCTTCCCTGATTTGTTCGTCTTGGTACATCAGGTATAGAAACATTATATGTACTGGCCTTTATCTACTATATCTTCAATACTAAGCGAGTTAGTTCGTCACAACGGTATGCACCAGCGATTCCCAATATCAATGCAACCTATAAAAATCCGAACAGATAAATATTTAATACCAGAAACTAAAGTAAATTCATACCTTTGACATTAAGTGCTCTGTCGTCAGGTGCCTCAGCCAAAAATTTTTCGATGTATTGCCTCTCCAGAATTTTTGCCTTTTTTCGGTTTGAAATTTCTTGAATTGCTCTTTCAAATAAGCGACAACTTTCCATACCTCCCTATATCCACGTTCTTATATACTTTTTAAGGTCGTTTTTATCATTGAATACTTGGTCCACATTGATGAGGGAGCAACTTTTTCGATAAAACAGAAAGTAAGCCATAATAACATCTTCATTTATAGTACCAACTCCTCGCCTTTTCCTCCATGCTTCAAAATCTTCAAATTCTTTTATTGTACGTTAGTTTTGACTTCTCTGGAATTAAACTGCATTCTTCCAAAATTTCCGCAGGAACTTCACAATTTTCCATTTCGCAAAGCATTTTTATGTTTGTCTACAAAGTTGTTTACTAAACAAACCCGTAGTTACCAACAAAAATGCATTACAACAAAACAAGCTTGCTTTCCAAAAAATACAAAATTTTGTTGCTGGTGTTGACAATGACAAGTTACAAATAATGGATGACGTTTTCAAATTATTTTCGATATTAAAAACGATTTATACGAAAGTGTTGGATAAAATTTTTTATTAGACACGTGAGTTATTACATATAAGTCACTTAAGAAAATTACCTCTCTCGCCCTTCGGGCTCGAGAGTTAAACTTTTTCTTGCGTGACTTATATGTAATATAACTCACTTATCTAATAAATAACTATTCTACAATCATTTGTTTTTTTAATCGATAAAAATGACCCTTAACATGACATTTTTGAACGCCATGAATTAATTAAGATAGGTATAGCATGTGTTACATGTATTTGCTTAGAATTGCCCATGAAATTAATTTTTAGGAAAATATATGGGGTGTTTCATTAAAAATAGTAAAGTTGAGAGTGCTTCCGGTTAAACCGGATGCGCCACTTAACTTCGGTAACACTAGAAATCTGCATCCGATTCAACCATTAATTCGCCCAAAATTTAAAAATCTTATAACACTTTTCAAGAAAATGACTGTCGTTATTTGTAGATTTTAAATCAACATATTAGTATTAAAAAAAGGTTTTGTAATTAGAATAGTTTTTTTATAAAAATTTGTTAATTTTTTTCTCAAAGGTCTTTGATCCTACAAAATACATTTCGATTAAAATGTAGTAAATCTATTTTTACAATTTTATAAAAATAGCGATACGTGCCTGACAGTGTTCAATGGATGTTTGGCCGGCTGCTTTTCTATTTCAAACCGTAGGCGGGAGTGTTGTTACAAATTGGCCTGAGGAAATAATAATAACACGGTTTTGACATTTTAATAAATGGTATTTTAATCTTGTAATTAGACACATTGAACCTGTTAAACAGTTATTAAAATATGAATAAATTACTGAAGTAACTGTTTTAAATATGACATGTAATCGAGTGTTTGCACTATTTTAAACCTTCACTGAATACAATGTAAATACAACGCAAAACTGAATATGATCTTATTTGACTAAGTTGGGCCTAATATATACACTTACTTTTTCGAAATATTATGCTTGTAAAATGTTTAAATACAATGTGTTTCCTAACTACGGCACGAAACTTAAGGAGGTGCTTTCCTATGTCTTCTTATGAAAAAGTTCCAATAAACATATGTCTGGACTTGCTTCCATTCTGAGATACAGGGAGTTAAAGTTTTCAAAATAAGTCGATATCTTTTAAATATCCTAGGAACCCTTTAACCGATTTAAATTAAATTTGAGACACCTATTTAATTTAATAAAGCGCTTTGTAAAGTTTTGTCCAGATTATTGCCTCGATATTGGGTTCAGTGGCGTCTCAGTGGGCACCACAGCCAAAATTATCGTAAAAAAGTACGCCACTAAATTTTTATGAAGTTTTGATTTTTTTTGTTAAGCAATTAACAGTTTACCTTTTTAGTCCCTTGTATTTTCTGCGTATTTGCCTTTGTTTTCACGAAAAATATTAAAAGTACTTTAATTTTATCTAAAAAGTACCCATAAACAAAGATATAGAAAAAAAATAAAAATTAAATAATTATTTGCCTTAAAATAAATAAGCAGTTGTGTATTTCACCGAAAATTGTCCTTTTTCTCTATTTACCAAGGTCAAAATTGTTAATTTTTACATTTTGGGTATTATTTAATGCTGTTTAGGGCTATTTTTTAGAGTGACTAAACGTGGTTTATTTTTTTCTTGAAGATGAAGCGAAATACCAAGAAAATACGAGAGACTAAAAGTTACACTTTTTATTGTTAATTTTACATAAGTCTATAAAAACCTCATAAAAAGTTAGTTTAGTCACTCTAAAAAATAGCACTAAACAGCATTAAATAATACCCAAAATGTAAAAATGTAACAATTTTGACCTTGGTAAATAGAGAAAAAGGACAATATTCGGTGAAATACACAACTGCTTATTTATTTTAAGGCAAATAATTATTTAATTTTTATTTTTCTTTCTATATCTTTTGTTTATAGGTACTTTTTAGAAAAAATTAAAGTACTTTTAATATTTTTCGTGAAAAAAAGGCAAATACGCAGAAAATACAAGGGACTAAAAAGGTAAACTGTTAATTTCAGTTCAGAGCAAAGACACCTTTAATCTTGTGGGCGTCACATTTGAAAGTAACCTTAACTGGCATAAACACATTGTATCTATAGCCATGGCAGCTTCAAAAAAGCTTGGATTTCTCTTTCGAGCCAAAAAGTATTTTTCCCCTTCTAATTTATACACTTTATATGTGTCCCAAATCCGACCTCCCTTGGAAATATTGTTCTCATATCTGGGGCATGGCGTCCCCCACAACCCTAAGCATTCTTGATTCTATTCAAAGAAGAGCTATTCGTCTCATTAATGATCCTTCACTTACAGAAAGGCTTCCATCTCTTACATCGTCGGGCTGTGGGGATTGATCGCTTTTTTATAGGTACTTCCATGGCTTCTGCTCTGAAGAATTGTCCAGTATAGTTCCTCCACTTACGGTTCCCAACAGAGAAACTCGTGGTTCCGCGCGTATGCATCCTTATACGGTCCAACTGGACAGGCCCCGAACTTCCCACTTTGTTCGTTCTTTTATCCCTAGAGTTTCTAGGATGTGGAACCTGCTGCCCGCGGAGGTCTTTCCTTTCCCCCAAATCTTCAAGTATTTAAGTCCCGTGTCAACAAACTCCCTCTTACCTCGCTTAAGACACCCACGGTACGTTAGTATTTAGGCTTTTAGCCTTCGTGGTTTGGCCAAAAATTAAAAAAAAAAATTGCTTAACAAAAAAAAATCAAAACTTCATAAAATTTAGTGGCGTACTTTTTCACAATAATATTGGCTGTTGTGCTCACTGAGACGCCACTGGACCCAGTAATACTAATCTAGGCAGAGCTTGACAAGCACGTTATTAAATTAGAAAAGTGTCCCTAATTTTATTTAAATCGGTTAAAGGTTTTCTAAGATATTTAAAAGACACCGACTTTTTTTGAAAACTTTAACGTCCATTCAGAATCTCCAGCATGGAAGCTCATAAGGCATAACTAGTTCCCCCTTAGCTTTATACCGTGATTAGAAAACACCCTGTATAATAAACAAATGTCAAAAACCAGCTTGTTTTAATTAGAATTTGGCTTTTAATTGTAAATAATTGGTTTATTTTTGACGTTTAAAAGCTTTTGATTATTTAATCCCGATAGAAGCGTATTTTGCGGTGACATTTTTAGCGGATATGACTTTAAGGTTTCGGATTACGCTAAATACAATCGCCTTTTAGTTTAAAACCAATGTAAAAGCTTTTTTAGTATACGCGTCCCCTCATAAAAAAAATAATCAGTTGACCTCCTGTCACCCCTGTTACATTCCTATTAGAAAACATATTTACGCTCTCTAGGATCTAAAAATATATAAAAATTCTACATGCCTAAAAATAAACTACCATAATTCATGAATAAAAAAGTAATGACTTGTTTAATTTAGTCAATGTTTCCGAATATAAGAATGATACTATACAGGGTGTAATTTAATTGATGGCCTAAAATACAGGATCCTGATTCCTAAGCTTATTTTAGGAAGAAAAGTTCATATAAACATAAGTCCTTAACCTCTTAACTTTTAAGCTACAGTGTGTTAAAGTTTTAAGAAAAAATCGTTTTCGTATTATAACTTTAAAACTGTTCGAGATATTCTCATAAAATTTAACACGCACCTGCTAAGCACCAATATAAAGATTTTTAAATATTTGTACCAGTGGCGTCCGTACGGAATAGAGACTGAATATTAAAAAAAATGTTAAGCCATTGCTTTTTTCAAAAATTAAAATCGTTTTTTAAATCCTTACTGTTTTCTTCCGATGCACCAGACTACTAGTTTAAATTAATTTTGCTATCCCAAAAATGGTTTTATTTTTTTTTACGCGAAAACGGTGCATCAAACAAAGAAAACTGAAGAAGTTAAATTTGTTGAAAAATAAATAATAATTTTATTATTATTATTATTTTTTTTTTTTTAAGCGACGACGTACCACATTTTTTTTTGAAAATTCCCCTGTATACATCTTGTTCGGACGCCACTGGTAGAATTAAGTAAACATCTTTTACATCAAAAATGCCCATTGGTGATTAGTTTAGTTAGTCCTTAATTTTATGAAAATATTTCAAAGCACTTTTAAAGTTATAATAGGAAACGAAAGCTTTAACACCCTGTAGGTTAAAAATTAAGAGTTAAGGGCATATGTTTATATACACTTTTTTTCTAGAATAAGTCAAGGAATCATACCCTTTATTTAGATATCAATTAAATTACACCCTGTATAAACTAGGAGGTATGGGCGCCAATGTATCAAAAATTATTCTCATGAATTTTTTTGCAAAATCATGTTCAGAATAAAATGCTGATTACGACGATACATGTTGTCAGCTTGTATCTTGGTTTTAAAAAAATTAAACCGCAATTGTTTAAACAATGAAAAAAAATATTTTTTGGATAAATAAAATTTAATTTAATTTTTTGACTATTTTTCAACCAAAAACAAGTTTTTACATTTTTTCGAAAAATAAATAATTATTAAGTTATAATGATTTAAACAATTGACAATGAGCAATTAGGCCCATTTAAACATTGTATGACAATATACAAAAATTCACATGATGTATTTTTTGTAAAATCGTTGAACTTTTTGTAACAATTGTAAAGTAAGTGATTTGACAATTTTGAATTTCTAGATATTTTTTTTTATTTTATAAAGTGTATTTACTTGTTTTTAATCCCTAAAAATTTTTGTACTTTTCCTGTAGAATATGGTCTCCATATAAACAGCACCCAGACCGTCCTAGTTTATTCCAAGGTTACCACGACAACTACCTTAGCCGCGACACCTTAAGGCGCACAAGCAAAAGGGGAAGATACTTTTAGAAAAATCTATTGCTTCTTGCGAAAACTGCATCTTGCCCTTTATTTGTTCTTAATTTATTTAAAATACTTGTTGGATTTTGTTTTGTTTATTTTTACACTATATTTTCAAGATATCTAAAAATCTATAAATAATGGTCAGTTAATTTTATATTCCAAACATTCAAAAAAAACTTTTTAAACTAATACTTTGTTTTGACGTGTAAAAGTGTTTCTATTAACCTAAATTCATCACTAAACGAAAAATATACAAGCAAAATCCATAAAGCTAAAAACTGCTGACAGGATTTGTTTTTACTGTCATCGCTTTGTTATAAGCCAAAAAATATTTTATAAAATATAGTTTTCGTAGCATTACTCGCATCATAAAATTTTTGAGAATAATAGAGTGCTTGAAAATGTTGTTATAGTACTGAACCAATATTATCGTTACTTTTTTATTTAGTTAGAGCAATATTATCCCCAATACACTTATAAACAGTGCCGGATCAAGCGTGAATCCGTGAAGCGATTGGTTCAGCGCAAATTTAAGGAAAGAAAAACCTAAATAAAACATTTTTTCTGGTGGAGACCTCTTTTAAAAAATACACTCCTTATTTTAAAAAGTTACACCTTTATTCCCGATAATGTTAAGGCAAATAAAAAATTAAAACTTAAATTACTTTGTTTAAAAACGAAAAACCGATCTATCCACTGGATATCATCGATTTGCTTAATCAATATAACTTTTAAATAAAATATTTTACAAAATAGCTACATAAAAATGTTTAAAATAAAAATATTGTTTGGTATCTAATTTTAGCACCTTATTCTTGAAACTAGGGAACAGCGTTCGTATAAGAAAAGTGGGCGGAGTTCTCTCGAAAAGCTTGAATAGGTAATTTTTGAACGCAAACGACTGCTCCCATCATGCGACTGTAAGGAAAACAGCCCGGGAAGTGAACGATCATTTTGGCGATGTGATCGAGTCTGTTCTCTTATGCTCGACCATAAGGACCCTGAAGTGTATCTGGCCCATCTACTTTTTGTGCAATTGCTATTATAAAAGTAAACTAAGGGTAAATTTTTTATTAACTGTTTTAATGTTTTACACAAAGAATTAATTTAAAAGCTATTAAAAGTATGTATTTATTTTAACTTTTAATTTGTACGATACTAAAACTCGTCAAGACAAAAAATCTTTGTTTTAAAAGTCAAGTATAACTTTCATTTATAAAAGACTACCTGATTTGATTTTAATTAATCAAAAGGATTTGAAATTAGTAATTGGTTTTAAAATGGAAAACTTAATTTCGCCAATTGAAATACTATTTTAAACTTAGAAAGCAAATGGTAAGTTTAATATATTTTGTTTTATTTTTTAACCGTGAAGAGCAATTTAATTAGTGGTATCCTAATTTAATTATAAGTCTAAAATTTATTGCAAACATGTTTATTATTTAGGTGCTAATTTCTAATTTAAACATGTATGACATTGAGCATTTTCTTTATTAGACAGCTTAACAAATTAACTTTTGTTTTTTTTTGGATAATATTTATCTATCTACCCATCTATTAATCTATCTATCCTTTAATATTATTAAAATATTCTTTCATAATACGGGACTGTTGCTGCTGCATTGTTAACGTATCGTATGTGTAAAATAAAACTAATAAAATATCATGAAGCAAGTGGTTAAATTGTTAATAAGAGTTTAGTGTTACTTACTATAAACTTACTCTCTCCATTTAAAATTTTGAGAGTGAGTGTCACCCCTGCTGGTCAGTGGCAGTTCAGAGGGTGAAAGTGGCAAAAAAATGTTTCCCCTAAAATCACAAATTTACGTGTCCGACCGTTTTTCCTTACATGACTTGGAGTGCCAAAAATTAGCTCTGTTTCGTTTTTAAATAGCTACCCTGTATGAACAATATGAACATTTCAATAGTTCGAATTAAACTTTTGAGTGATTTTAACCTATTTTTAAACGCATTAACGCAGTATAGTTTGGGAGAACAATTTTAGGAGAAAATCAAATGTTTCTTATATGCATCAAAGATAAAAATATTATTTGTTTTCTTCGCACTAATTTAACTAAGATAAATACTTCTTTTTAATTATTAAAAACACCATATTACCAAATTACACAGTGCTTTCCTTTAATGTCTTTGTTCTTATGTGTTAAACTGACTAATTAAAAAAAAACTTATGGTAATAAAATTGATTCAAAAATACTATATTTTAAAGTAAAATAAAATTCATATCGATAGTCTTGAGAACACATATTAAAGGTACTGACTTGTACGTTATAATCCTATAATATAAATTCAATACATTTACCAACATATGAACAACTATAGTAGTCTCAAGGTCCACAACACAATGCAGTTGTTTATATCAAAACCCTTCCGACACATTGTTTTTGGATGTCCAGCTTTTACCGTCCGTGTAATTGATCCACTTGCTTCAACACACGCATTGAAAAAAGTATATCTAAAGTTTTTCAGCGGTTTCAGCAAGGACGAGATCGACAAGGGACCTCCGTTGTCGGATATCCTCGACAACTACTACAAAATGGTGGTACATTTAATAATTATCTAAATACCAGATTTGAATTGTCATATTTTTGAAATTAAAAAAGATAGATATTTAATATACAGGGTATGCGGATAGTTATTATTTTTTTAAAGATCTTTAAGAAAGATTTAAGGATATACCACATTAATTGTATCCAACTTTATTTCTTACAAAAATATCTCATTCAAATCAGGTTTTAAGATATTAATTTGATGTACCATCATTTTGTAGTAGGCCCAAAACCCCCTATCCATTAATTTTTTCCAAGATGGCGCTCAGGGACCGTTTAAGTATTACGTAAGCACTATAGGGGCTGGGGGTCTTGGTTTGCTTATTTTATATGACATTTGGGGTGGGGGGGTCTAGATTGGGATTATGTCTGCGGCAGCTTTTACAGGTTTACACTTATGACAACCCATCCACACATTGGGGCGCATTTAAGAGTTAAACCAATAGGGTGGCTTTATTTTGATAGTTTTGACACTCCACTTAACCAGCGGTTAAGCGGCTTAGTACTCCTGACTGCGCCCATGCTTTAAAACAATACAAATTTTCG
This sequence comes from Listronotus bonariensis, assembly GCA_014170235.1. NCBI lineage: Eukaryota > Metazoa > Arthropoda > Insecta > Coleoptera > Curculionidae > Listronotus > Listronotus bonariensis. The sequence continues at coordinate 11,830 of JACEGR010004153.1, forward strand.
GAAATTTTCACAAATAATGAATATATTTAGGGACTCGCGTAGAATCGAGTATGGGAATTACGTCGCAAAATGTCGAAATAAATTTTCAAATAGATAAATCCAAGTTTTACCAAAAATGTTTGAAAGTGTTAAAACAATCTCATGCAAATACAAAAGTACCAAGGAATTTTATATTGTTTCTAAGAAAATTGAAGAATAGTTGCAATTAGTAACTAAGAATAAATTCAATCTACTATGATTTTTTTAAGGTTAAAGTTAAGTTAGGTAGAAGTACTAGAACTAAGAAATCTTGGTTCTTGAGTTTGGACCCCGCGTCAAATTAAAATCGTTTACATAAGACAGATTTATTTCTTATGATTGACTCTGTCGACTGTCACAATAATAAACTATGTTTTTTTCAGTATTTCTGTATTTAAATGGCTTAATGTAAACATTAATATACAAACCAAAAATTTTAAGAATGTTTGTTTTGTTCGTAATATTAATTAATATTGTACTATGTTGAATATGGTCAGTAAAGTGTATTTAAATGAAAATTATTGTGCCCTAAAGTCTTATATCCTATGCCTGTTTTCTTATTTTTAGAATTACAACTGCGGTTTATAAAACAATAAAAAGACAAAATACATTAAAAGAAAAATGCACATACAAATGTTTACGTAAGCATGGGGGAGGGAGGTTAGGCTTTGTTTACTTTTGACGACATGGGGGAGGAGGGGTTAATAATTTTAATAAATCTGCTTTCGTAATACTTGAACGGCCCCTCAGCAGCAATCTTCAAATTTTTATCTGTCAATTTTATTCCTTAAACTTTTACCTTTTTAAATTAATTTGTTTAAGAAATAAAAAAGGGGACAAACGTTAAAGACCAGCACTGCACAATTGGTTTTATCGTGTGTTTTGCCGAAATTTTAATAAAAATTAAAATATTAATTTTTGGCCAAAGCACATGTTGATTTACTGCGAAGTCTTATGTAGCATCGTTATGAAAGTCTATTCGACGTCAAGACCACTCCACGCCGTTTCCGAGGTTTTTATTGGATTTGCAACTGATTGGCCGTAAACGAGATTTGGCGCCGACAACGCTCGGTTCGCCTTCTGATTTTCTTTAAATAAATGTAATAAAAGGGGCTCATGGATTTATAGGAAAAATGTCATTTTACTGTGAGAATAAATAGAAAATAAAAAGACCTTTAAAGAAAAAATAATGGTCAATATAATATAAATAATAAAAAAAAGTTTTTTTTTTAATAATAGCAGGGTATTAGCCATTATGCTGAAGAAAGTTTTTAACACTTTGTATCTCCAAAACGAATTAAGTTAACAATGATTTACTTTTACCATTAAATTTGTTTTCAAAATTAAAATTAAGATTGCGCAATAAGATTTGTTCTATCTTTTAGTTTTCGATATACCCTCAACGAAAGGGCGCCACCCTGTACATTGGACAAACAAAACGTCGTTTAAGCGTAAAACTTGTTGAGTACAGACAACACACAGAGAGCAACATCAAAATATGGAATCGGTCTTTATTGGGAACAATAATAATAAAATTTTAGGAAACCAAACACTTGGAAAGTATACAGTGTGGGCCAAACACATACATCCAAACTCTAAGGGGTAAAATTACCCTAAAAATATGAAAAAACTTTTTATAATAAGGGGTTAAAAGTTAATATTTTTTAATAAAAAATGGTACGCCACTGTATTTTTATAAAATAAAAATAATTTTTAAAATTCTTTTTAAGTTTGGAACAAATTTGACTTTTTTTTATTTCAGGCACGGCTTTTGCGTAAATAAATGAAAACCATTAGTTCGCACGGTAATTTTGTATGGATAATATCAAATTCTATAGTGAAAAATTACCTTTGATATTTATTCCTTATTTACATAGGGATTTGACCATGCCAAGAAATAGTTTTTATTTATTTACGCGAAAACCGCGCATCAAATAAAAAAACAAGGTATCTAATTTGTTCCAAACTTTTTAGAATTTTAAAAATTATTTTTATTTTAGAAAAATGCAGTGGCGTACCATTTTTAATACAAAAAATAACCTTAAACCCCTCATGGGCGACACTGGTAATAATTCATTTGTTTCTTGTATGTCAAAAAATGTGTTTTGGTGCATAAAAGGCGGCCCGTAGATTTTTTGTTATAAGAGTTAATATAAACAAACAATTATTTCTTCAAAATTTTAAACACGCTGTAGGTCGAAAACTAAGACGTTTAGGACAGATTTTTATATGAAGTTTTCTCTTTTTTTTAGTGTAGAATTAGTTTGGACATTTGTGTTTGGCCCACCCTGTATACTCATAGCTTTAAAAATTTGGTTGGGTTACACTTAAAAACGGATAAATATAGTAGATACTGTACGAAAGATAGGAATAAATTTAATATTCTTATATTACTATGTCTGTAAATATTTTTACAAAAGAGAAAATGTAATATTACCTTATAATAAAATGGCTGGCAATGAATGGGAACTAATAAATATTTTAGTTTGTTAACAGATTTGGCAATGAATATGATTTTTAGTATTTGTTAAAACTTTCGAATTAAAATACATATTTTATATATTAACAATAATGCATGTAATATTATGTAAACGTTATTTTATATATTTCAACATACATTTTAATATTTATTACATCTAAATGTACAGGGTGCCAATTTTAAATTTTTCATTGTGAATACCCTTCCAATAAAATAATTTACAAAAATAATTTAATCACCTCCTAGATACTAGCGTCCGTTCTCACACGATTTTTTATGTCATAAAAGATAGATGTAAAGTAAACAAACAAATCTTTTTTCGTTTAGGTGCTAAAACTCGGTGAAAAAAATTTTACCATTCGGCACATCACATTTTTAATCATCAATTTAGTGGCACAACTGAAAATACACGATATTGTCGAAAATAAAAGATACAACTTTTCATCATTAGTATAGGTTTTTATTTTTGGTTTTTATAGTAGGGGAGCCGACAATGCTAAATGGGGATTTACTCGAATGTCAAAGAGACCTATTGGATGCAAAGCTTAGATGATAAGAAGAAAAATAATATATAATGTATGCATTTTCATGGAAGGGTGAGCGACTATAGATTTTTAAATATGTCAAAAAATATTGGTTTTATTCCGGCTTGTGGAAATCGTTTGGATCGTATCGGATTATAGTATAGACTACAAGCCAGAGGAAATTTTCAGGGGGTGATTTTATACACAACGAATCACATATGATCTTGAAGTACTGTTCGAGAAACAAAGTTTAGGCACTATGCCGTCAAATTTCCGCGGTACAGGTGAGTGCATAGGTGAGTTGAAGTGTAGAAAAAAGGGGGTACTTTTCGATTACTTTATACATGACGGCACTATTCTCGTTAAAGAGGCAATGGAAAAGAAAGCTCTTAAACTCTGTGCTGTCAAAAAGTAGCGGTACCTACAGTCAGAAAACATTTTTGAAATCGGCAAATTTACCCCCCTCCCCAGTTATTCGAATACTTGACGGCGATGATTCAGTTACCTTTGCATTTCCTTTAAAAGTATAATTCATATATGCCGTCAGAAAGGGTGGTACATGCGGTCAAAAATCGCAAAGTCAAAATCGGATTTTTACTCCTCGGGAGTGGTTCTGACCGCATGTACCACCCTTTCTGACGGCATATATGAATTATACTTTTAAAGGAAATGCAAAGGTAACTGATTCATCGTCAAGTATTCGAATAACTGGGGAGGGAGATAAATTGCCGATTTCAAAAATTTTTCTGACTGTAGGTACCGCTATTTTTTGACGGCATAGAGTTTAAGAGCTTTCTTTTTCCATTGCCTCTTTAACGAGAATAGTGCCGTCATGTATAAAGTAATCGAAAAGTACCCCCTTTTTTCTACACTTCAACTCACCTGTGCACTCACCTGTACCGCGGAAATTTGACGGCATAGTGCCTAAACTTTGTTTCTCGAACAGTACTTCAAGATCATATGTGATTCGTTGTGTATAAAATCACCCCCTGAAAATTTGCTCTGGCTTGTAGTCTAGTATTCTTTAACTATTTTCTTCAAAATAAAAAAAAATCCCGACGCTCGAAACTGTCAAAATGCCTTTTTGTAGCCCTCTATTTTCTTTACGTCACTCTTCAATTGTCTAATTAAGGAATATACACTTTTTGCATGTAATTAACTTATCCTATCTTAATCTGACTCGCTTGACAATTTCTGATGGATATATTTTTGTTTTTATGATCGGCCCTGTTTACGGGGCTCATATTTGGTGGAGGTAATTAACAGGGTACACGGTATCCTCCGGTATATTATTCTGCCGCGCTGTAATAAATTTCGAATCCCCTCTTGGGCTCCCCACCATTATGTAACATGCGAACATAAAGTATGGTCTTGTGGGTAGGAATAAATTCAATGTAAAATTCAGGGGTTTGTTTTTTAGGAAAATTAGGTAAACAGGGTGGCCCACAAGTAGTCAACGACAAGGAACTCAATTTTTTAAAATGGGAACACCTATTTTTTTATTACATTTTTAAATTCTGCATTGAATTCTAACTATTTTTTATGAATTATGTTTTCTACCTTAGGTTAAGTTATCGAGAAATTCACCAGCAATTTCCTACAAAATTTGTATATGAGCGTAAGTTAAAAAAATCATTTTAATTTTAGGGGCTTGTTTCTTCGAAGAACTCTTAAACACTTCAATTTTTAATTTTTGGCTGCGGTTTATTTCGTGTAAAAATTATGTATACAAAGTGGTCCAAAAATATTCAACTATCATCAACATAATTTTTTCAAATGGAACACCTTTTTTATATTTAATAAATCTGCATCGAATTTTACCTACACAAAAAAATGTCTTGTTTTAAGGAAATGCAAAGTTTTAAAAATATGCTTTCTTTTAGAATACCTGTGCCAGATTAATTTTCAACTTTAAAATAATAGTGGCTGTTAAACTAAAAGAGGCAATTTTAATCCTTAAATTGATGTGTTAAATGCCTAAATATTTTTAAGAAAAAACTAAATTTATTTTGTTTAAGATCCTAAAGCCTATATTTGAAATATTTTAGAGCTGAAATCATAAATCTTTATGTCGATGGTCTAGTTTACAAATGTTGTAAGTGCAAAAATGAATTTATAAGTTATTTGAACTTTAAAGCTTAAAAATGTGCCATAATTCTGGTCTAAAGGTACTTGACACGATGGGAGAATGGAACTTGCATCTTTAAGTTTAAATTTTTTTGCGTGCTTGTGTGTATGAAAAGTTATTGTCTATAATTATATCTTAATGTATCCAACCCACTTTTTCTGAAAAATGCACTTACAACATTTGTGAACGAGACCATTGATGTGTTCGTTTCTTTAATCTGATGTTAAAAGTAATACACTAAGGACATTTTTAATTTAAAGATTTTTTTAAATCCATCCACAATAAATAAAGTATTGTTCTTTTAGTTTAAGAGCCACTATTATTTTAAAGTAAGAAATTAATCTTGCATTACAGGCACACGTATTCTAAAAGAAAGCATATTTTTTAAACCTTATATCTCTTTAAAAAAAAGTTTTTTTGTGTATAAAACATTTAGGCGCGATTCATACTATCGATACAATCCCGGTTCGGTCTCCAGTTAATCTCGATTGATATATCTTGTCGTGTTCAAACTAGCGATGCGCATTCGGTTCATTTCCGGTTCGATATACGTTTGGCTCCCTTTCTCTCACTGTACAGGTGTGCTTTAGTCTTTTTTTTCAAAGTTGACGCTTAAAATATTCTTTGGAATGTATGGGTATCGGAATGAAACCGGATCGAGACTGGAGCGCTATCGATAGTATTTATATCATTTGTTTTGCACATAAGAATATTTTTATAGGACCGAGATCGAACTAAGAAAGAACCGGAATCGTTAATATTCAATTTATCCCTAAATGTTTTTTGTGAAATCCATTACAAAAAAAGGTAATATCATTTTTTCAAAATCGCATGATAGCATTTAAACGTACTTCAAAAGCGTATTATTGATATTTTTTGTACTAGCGTGTGGAAATCAGCACTTTTCTGCAGGCAATTTAGTTTGAAAGTATTTACTTTTCCGCACTAGTCCGGAAAAGTACACTATGCCTCACTACTCTTTCGCACTAGTGCGGAAAACCACAAAAATTTTAATCCAAATATTAGTGAGTCGCAATAAAGGATAATGTAATGTACAGGGTGGCGCTTTTTCGTTGACCTTGCAGGGTATAGCGAAAACTAAAAAAATCATGGCCAACTTGACTCGTTTGGAGATACCGAGGTGTTTTTCAAATTTTGTCAATTTAGCCAGGCACTTGTAACTCTCTTAATATTAGAGATAGAGAAAAATGTAACAAGAAAAGTTTAAGGGATTTTAGGTAGAACTCAGTGGCCTACCTACATTTTTTCCATTGACTTTTATTTAAAAGTTATAACACAAAGTTGGTTTTTTAAATGAAACACCCTGTATATTTTATCACAAATAGTAAGGTATCCTTGAAAGCTGTAAAAAATACCGCACTTAGTATTTTTAATTTTTACTAGTTTCGGAAATAAAGACATCGTCCGGAATTCGATAAAAAATAGCATTTTTAAAGATCCTGTACATTTTATCACAATTAAAAAGACATTTAAAGACTTTTAAAAATGTACCTAATTTAAAATTATTATTTTCAACAGTTTCGAAAATATAAGCGTCCAAATCTAAATGCGTATATCTACTATTTTTTGGGTTTATATGGTCATATTTATTTCCAGAACTATAAAAGATAAATATATCAAATGTGTTTTTTTAACCTCTTTAAAATATCTTTGCAACGGAAATATAATATACAGGGTGTTTCGTCCTGATGATGACAATATTTCCGAAACTATTAAGAATGAATATATTAAATGTGGTATTTTTTATAGCTTTTAAGAAGACCTTTTTATTGGTAATAAAATATATAGGGTGTTCCATTAAAAAAAACAACTTTGTGTAATTACTTAAAAATAAAAGTGATTGGAAAAAATGAAGGTACGCCACTGAATTTAACGTAAAAATCCCTAAAACTTTTCTATTTACATTTTTCTTCTATATCTAATATCAAGCGTGTTACAAGTGCTTGGCCAAATTGACAAAATTTGAAAAACACTCTTTCTTCAAAACGAATTAAGTTAGCTATGGTTTGCTTTTACCATTGAATTTGTTTCAAAAATTAAAATCGAGATTGCGCAATCAGATTTGTTCTATCTTTTTAGGTGTCGATATACCCTGCAAGGTCAACGAAAAGGCGCCACCCTGTACTTCATATTTAAAACGCTCGTAGAAAAATAGCATTCCTAATACTAGTTAGTAAAAATATACTATTTCTAAATACTAGTAGTTTACTTTTTATATCATAATGTCTGTAAAATAAAAAAACACATACACTTTTGACATAAAATTAAACATTTTAACCTGTAATGTGTTTTCTTTGCTTATGTTTGCCTTGGGGCGATTTGAATGACATCACTGGCACTGCTATTTAAACATTCTCGTTCTTGTTTGTTTTCCTTTCATTGTATGGATTTTTATTTGAAATAAAATACATTTTAGTGTTATTACCACATTAATCAATTGGTTTTATGAACTATCGGTTGTTTTTGTCTCGCATAAAATACTGTTTATACTACAATTCACCTCCTTTTAGGTAAAAATAAAAAAAAGAAATAGTTTTTTTGTTTTAAGTAAAAACTTATAACCTGGAAAAAACTTATATTTTTCTTTTAAACGTTGCTGTAAATATTTTATTCATTTTATTTGGTGTATCTGAAAATTTTAACAAACACAAATTATTAAATAAAATTTAATTTCTTAAAAAAAGGTCTCTGTTTCTTGTTCTTGTCAAATCAGCCGTTGCCATGTATTCAGGCTTTGAACATGGAATAACCATGACTTATTAGACCTAGAAATTCTTATAACCTAATTTAATTATTCATCTTAACTTCTTTTTAACGGTATACAGGGTGTAACATAGGTAACGACTTTAATTTAACGGGATGATTCCTTGTAATTTTTTTTTAGAAAATTCTGAAATACCTTTAACCTTAAATGTCATCGATATTTATTGTCAAAGGTATTTTAGAATTTCTTAGATAAATGCTAAACATTTTAAAATTTTATACCTAAACAATAGTTAATTTTTTTTTTTTATTTAATTTTATCCTGACAACGGTGGCAGACTTGCCACCGAAACGTGGATTTTTAGTTTTTTATTTACCTATTTCAATTTATTTGTGTTTTTTGGTTTTTTTAATTTGACTTGGGGTGTACCCAAATAAATATCACCTGATTATTTAATGAATCCCCGAACCAATGCACAACCTATCTTTAAAACCTAATATTATTATTAAGGGGTTTTAACTTTCACCATAACTTTTTTTTATCATCATGAATGATATTTTCACAGTATCGCTTAACCTTCCGCGACTAACATGAATTTTCTTAACACGACTGTTAACTTCGGTCTCAGAGACGGATTTAAAAAAAAATGGGGTATAAGTTTAAAAAAATGTAAATACATATTTTTTTTATTTGGAATGGGTATTAAAATAACTTTATTTTATTTTTTTGCTTTATTAGTCATTTTAAAAATGTATTATTACAAAGTAAAAAGTCTCACCTAAAAACTAACAAAAAAAATATCATAATAGAAATATTAAAATTATTACTTAACTATAACATTTTAGTATAAAAAATAAACAAATTTTAGTGTAAAAGTTCGTCAACAAATTTTATGCATTCTTTGCAAAACGGAGTCAAATGCTCTAAACACATAAATTTGTTACACCTATGGCAACTGTATCTGGTCTTTCTGCTTTTTTGGTGGAACAGTAAGCACATCGGCCATATGTAGGATTTCTTGGAGGTTCATTATCAGCATTGGGAATGTTGTAGATTTCCTCAATTCTCAACCTTGTTGTTCTGGGCAGACTGGAACAGGTAAGTCGTTTTTTTATATGAGCTTCAAGTAGTTGATGTCCAAGCTTTTCCAAAAATAATCTTCTTTCAAATTTTTTGTCGATGTTGTTATTTTTAAATATAATATAAGAATTTATACCAGCAGTATTTAACGCACCATAGAAAATAACCATTGGCCAACGTTGTGTAATTCGTGCACAGTCATATGCGGCACACAACTTGTCAACTGTGTCCACACCCCCTTTTGTTTTGTTATAATCTATTAGCATGTCGGGTTTACCTATTTCATTATCGACAGAATCATCACGATGCATAGTGGAACGAACGAACACGTTTTCTTCTTGGTATGTATGATACCAACGTAGTATTTTCTTGAAATGCAAATATAATTGATTTTTCAGGTCTATTTATTTTCATTTCTGCTGGAATCTGAGGTTTATTTTTTCTAAGAGTCCCTATAATGGTTAATTTATGGTCGTTTAGAAGCAAATTGGCTAAGACAGTACTAGTAAAAAAGTTGTCCATGGTAACATTGCGTTTGGATCCCCATATCGGTTCACATAATCTTGGCACGAGAGAAATATTAGATGTATCCTGTTTGTATGGACCTTCCGGCTGCTTTCCAACATATATTTCCATTTTGGTAGTGTAAAACATCTTCGCATCTACCAAAGAATAAACTTTAATGCCATATTTATTAGGTTTAGATGGGATATATATATCCTGAATCCACAACGTCCTCTAAAAGCCCACAACATTTCATCAATTGTAGTGTATTGTGAGAGGGAAAAGTATTTTGGCAGGTTTCCATTGAATTCATCAAAAATCTCTCGGATGGCAGCCAACTTGTCGTATTTTTGTCTTTCAAATCTTGTGGTTTTGTCGTCAAAACGAATATTTTGAAGTAAAAATTTGAATCTTTCGAGAGACATTGTCAGTCTAAAAATTTCTACGCCTAAGCCATTAGTTTTGAAAAGATCGATAATATTTCGATGATTACTTTTTATGGCACCGGCAATGTAAAGAAGTCCAATTAGAGCCTTCAGTTCATCAATATCTGTCACCCTTGCTGTTCTATAGTGATCAGAATACCTTTTTGATTCAATATGCTTGTTAGTGTAAGCTACGATATTTTCTAACATTTCATTTGTAAAAAACAAACACCATATTTCGATTGGTTCTTTTTTCTGTCTGGCTTCACCTTTTACACCGGGCAATTGAGTAATGATATTGTCAGCACGAGTTCGCACATTAGGACGCTGATGTAAATGATTTTTCCATTTAGTGCCATCACGTCCAATAAAACAAGGTTCACGAAGTCTTCCCTCAATTTCAACCATATCCATCTCCTCTTCATCGGATATATCGCCGCTCCAGAATAACATGGACGTAACTGCAACTTTTTCTGAAAATGTGTTATTGTTGTAAACCAATATAAAATATTGCTATTTATCTGCTAAAAAAACGCCGCAAATGTAGTTGCAATATTAACCGCTAGATGGTAGTTACGTCCCCGTCACATGGAGTGACATTGATAGTATCGAATTGCGCGAACACGGACGCATGGGTCAGTTGACTCTTTGCGGTGAAGGGAAGCGCAAGTATTTTAAGCGAATAACGCCGTAAGTGCTAATTTGGACTATTGTGATTGACCTTTTTTATTATTTCCGGAAGAAAAAAGACGTAAGTGCACTTTATGTCTATGTTTTACTAAAAATACGTTGTATTAAAAATCATAAATGTATGAAATAGTATGTGATCTGGAAGAAAATAGACGTAATTGTACTTTGCGTCTTTATTATTTTAAAAATGTTAATTAATCCAAGACCTAATTGTTTCTTAAGCCCATATTGCTCTAAAAACTTTAATAAATTTACCTAAATTGTAAATTACCTAATATTACAATTTATTGTAAAAATAATAACCTTTTTGGTTTATTTACGGTTTAATTTTACATACACAATTTTTATTGCAGAAAATGAATTCCCGAACTTATAAAATATTGAGTCTAATAAAAACTCAAACATCTGATAGCATCGAGGTTCCTTCAGATTCAAATTCTAATTTCAAAATAAATGTACATGCGACGTACTCTGAAAACCCGGTAGAATGTTATAATAAAAAACCAACTGAAAAAGGCTCCGTTGCAGCAAATAATTCATATTTTGCAGAAACCGGCGATGGTGAGTCGTGTACTAGTAACAAAGGACTCCCATGCGCACGTAAAATTGTCTTCGAGGAAGATCAAATTAAAGAAAATAAATGCTTCAACTCAGGACCCCAATTTCATAGCTCTCCTGTTGCTGGAACTTCCGGTTCGTGTGATACAAGTAATGTTTTATGTGAACAATACGTTATCGAAAATGAAAGTAGCATAAAATTAAAGCTTAGAAAAGTAAAGCAGAGTTATAAGGAATACTGCGATTCTGAACAGGAACCGTTTGGTTCAGGATCAAGTGATGAGTACGAGCCTGATGTTGACATTAATGGTAATAACTCATTTTCTTCAAGTGATGCGTCGGAAAACATTGAACATATTAATAATAACAATACTGATAATAATAAAGAAGAATCTATTAGCTCCCCAATCAAAAAAGGAAAAAAAAGGATTAGAAATATAGACAACTGGAAAATAGTAAAGGCAAAAAGATTAAGAAACTCAGGCCAACAATATAAAGGAAAAACTGGAAAAATTGTCAAAGCCAGAAGCTTGAAACCTGCGTGCTCTGATAAATGTATTCTTTCTTGCTCGAAAAAGATTTCTGAGGAATTTAGGAGCCAACTGTTCAAACAATTCTGGGACTTGGGAAACTTTCAACGGCAGCGAGATTTCTTAGGCTCATGTATTGAACAACTGACTCTTAAATACAGACGCATTTCAGCTGCACAGCCGAGAAAACCTAACTGTGCGTTTTACGTATACAAAGATGGAAAAAAGTAAGAGTGTGTAAGACTTTTTGATCAACACATTAGGAATATCGGAAAAAATGATTAGATCTGTGATTAAATTAAAAGTATCTGAACAGGGGATTATAAAGGAAGATCTCAGAGGGAAACACGAGAAACACAAGACTCTTGATGTAGAAGTATCAAAATCTGTATTTGATCATATCAATTCTATACCACGCATAGAAAGCCACTATGTCCGCAAGGAATCAACTAGAGAGTTTATAGACGGTGGTCTTACAATTGCCGAAATGCACAGAAATTATTGTGCAAAAAGATCTGAACTAAACAAACCATCAGCCTCGTATGATTATTATGCAAAAATATTCAACACAAAATTTAATATCGGATTCTTTGCGCCAAAAAAGATCAATGCGATCTTTGTGAAACATACAAAAATACACCAAATAATACAGAACAAGTAGAACTGAAAGCTAAGTATGAAGAACACTTGAAAGAAAAGGAACTTAGTCGCAAGGAAAAAGAAAATGACAAAAAAGAGCAGAAGATAGGGAAATTGCATTGGCAATCTATGATTTACAGGCAGTGCTGCCTGTGCCTGTGGGACAATCATCGGCGTTCTTCTACAAATCCCGATTAAATTGCTATAATTTTACGGTAAGCTGTAATTTTTAAAATAATCAATAAAACCAATTTACCAATTTCCTTTCTAGATAACTCAATTAGCCCAAGATACCACAAAAGCATTTTTCTGGCATGAAGTTTATGGAAACAGAGGAGCAATTGAAATTGGGACGTGCGTTTTATTGTATTTAGAAGAATTATCAAAAAAACAGCCAGGATTGGATATAGTTTTCTTCTCTGATAACTGTATGGGACAACAAAAAATAGGTATATCAAAAACCCAATTAAAACATAAAGAAAATTTGTTAATTGTTACCTATTTTTTAGGTTTCTGATTGCAGTGTATATTTACGCAGTAGAGCACTTTTCCATTGGTACAATAACGCACAAGTTTTTGATACGTGGACACACCCAGAATGAAGCTGATTCTATACATAGCATTATTGAGAGAAGAATTTCCCTGGCTAAGAAATCTGGACCCATTTATATTCCTGAACAATATATCTCTATTATTCGTGATGCCAAGAAAAAGGAAAGAAAATAGAAGTAAAAGAAATGAGCTTTGAAAGTTTTCTTGATGTCAAGGCATTATCGGATAATATGGGCCTAAATATAACCAAGAATTCTGATGGACAAGAATTTAAAATTAATGAAGTTAAGATTCTACAATTTAAAAAGGAAAAGAAGAATTTTATTACAAAACTAGCTACAAACAAGAAGAATGGCATCGAGTAATATTTACACAGAGAAAAAGATCCAAAAAAGATTTCAGAGCTGTTACCATAAAAAAGCCTACAACAAACCATTCCAGTTATCCGAAAATAAAAGAAAGACTTGCAAAGCTTACTGAATGCTAATATTATTCCACCATTCTATAAAGCTTATTATGAAAGTATTTTAAAATAATGTATGATTACTTTTGTTACATATTTGCCAATTTGTTTGTTGTGATGTTTAGAATTAGATGATTTTTGTTTGGCTTTAGTGGTGTAGTATTAAGTATCCTTTTTGTGACATTATTACATTTTTAAACCCACGAGTTGTTCACGTCAGAGTTTTTCTTTAGTTTATCTTGTATAAAGTTTTGATTTCACCAGAGTTAAATAAAAAAGGCTTAAATGTAATACTAATTTATTTATTTTTTATGATAAAACAAAGGCTTAACTTCAAATTTCACTTCTAATTGTAAATCAGTAAAAAACTTTGATTACGTCATACTATACGCCACATTTAGTATAGTTCTATAGCATAAATTTTTAACAATGGTCAAATTACACTCTTTGCAGCACGTAAATTAAAAAAAACGTTTTCTTGTTTTGCGTCTCCTGTAAAAAATACTAATTTGCAGTTACGTCGATGTTATTCTGGAGCGGCGATATCTTGTTCTGTATCAGAATTTTCGTCCTGAATTTCTGTTTGTGCATCCTCTCCTACACTAGAATCAGTATCTTCTGCTTCTTCTATCTCGGATGAAACTTCATCAAAAGTTGACGAAGTTTTGCCTGTTCTTTTTCATAGCTCCATGCAGCCATTTTCTAAAATTATTAAAAATGTTTTAAATACCAAAATATATTTAATTTACGAACCTATTGAAATTAAAGCATCAACAAACAGTTTAAACTAATTAAAATTCCATAAAAAAAATAACTTACCTTTTCAGGTCAGGCAGCCTAATTATTACATCAAAACTAACTTCCGTCTTTGAGACCGAATTACGCATAACCTGAAAAACCTGTGGCACTGAAGACTATCGCTTTGGTACTGAACGGAGAGGCTTCGGACAAGCAGCTACTGAGAACGGCGAAACGGCCGAATAAAGGATTCGGAAACAGTCGTAAAAATGTATAGGCGTCCGTCTCAGAGACCGAATGTTAGTCCCGGAAGGTTAAAAAACTACTCGTTAAATACGCGTTTTTTTAGCCCAGTGTAATAAACAAATATAAGGTGTTTAAAGTTTTCAAACGGCACTTTGTCAAAATAATATGTAAAAATAAAATTTCCTTTAAATGTTAATAACAACTAGAATGTCAATGTCAAAACCTGCAATACAACAAAGGGTCTGAAAGTCGTTGCTGCAACCCACTCTGCAAATAGGCTTAATCGCATTTGAAACGAGCTTGTAGACCAACGAGGTTAAAGTGCAGAACCTTTTTTATTTTAACATATTTCTTCTTGGTAGAAAAAAATACTAGTTAGAAGAACTAAATGTGGGATTTTTCTATAGCCCTTTTAAAAATCTTTTTAATGGGGAAACTAGTGATAATATAGAGAGTAGGATAAAAAGTGTTTTTTTTTTTTAAATTAAGCACCCTGTGAATTATATTGCTAATAAAAAGATCTTGAAGATACTCTTAGCTTATCAGGAAATATGGCCATCCCAATTAGGTGTTTGGGTAATTTTTAAAGTACCGTCATTTTGTAGCAGGTAAAGATATTGACTTTATTCTAGGGTTTAAAAGTACTTACCAGAAGCTTTAAAATGATGTATCACTCGACCTCCCCTCTCTTTTAAAATTTTTGGGGTTGTGGCCTTGGTGGTTAAGGGTTTGAAGGGGCGTGGGTCCAATTTTTTGTAAAAAGAACGTTCGCCATCAATAAATATCTTGACGTGTATTGGCGAATTTCAGAAATCTGTCTCTTATCTTATCTAATCTTAAATATCACTATAAAATCCTAAAGGCAGTAAACATTTTAAAAACTTATGAAATAAATTTTATTTTCTTAAGATTGCCTAAGACATTCCTAATTTAATAAATTTTCTACCTTCATTAATAACATAATTTTTATTACATAGCATCTTAATTAATGAAATTTTAAAATGGATTTATAGCTTCCTTATCCGCACTAAAGTATGGGATATAATAATATTTTCAGTAATTTCTATTTTAAGAACAAAAAGGTATTAACTTAAAAAGGTTCTAAAAAATTCCTGTAACGGGCGATGGAAATAATAGTCGGCATTAGGAATAAATTTCAATAAATTAACATTTGTTTAAGTAAAGATTATATTATTAACCTTAAAGATGTTTTAAACAGGTTTTATAACATAGGTGGACTAAACGACTATAATAAAAGTGCCAGGCGGTCATCACTTCTGTCTCACTTTCAATTATTCCCCTTTTTGTTACTCGCACACTACTTAAACGACACGTTTAGACAGCGATAGGTAATTGCCGTCCTTACTTGTATGACGTTTGTGTTTTTACTATTGAATTGATCTCTATTCATTTTATTTTTAAGCACCTTTTTGCTTGGTTGGGTTGGGATTGCTTTGCCGCTAGGCAATCGCCAAAAGCACCTTTTACTATTAAAATTTTGTAGATTTTGTTTTTCTTATCACAGACATTTTGAATTAAAGGACCAAAAAACCTGTACCTATATCTACGAATATAGCAATCCCCATACAGGGTGATTCATAAATAGATCACGAAACTTAAGATGGTGATTCTGCATAATAAAATAATAGTATTGCTTTGTATATTGTTTTTTTGTTTTCCAATTTTCATTGGTTTTCTAGTAACAACCCTGTAAAGAATTATTCGCTTAAGCAAAAGTCGATATAACTCATATTTAGATTATAGACTAAGTCCAGTGCGCTCAATTATTTTGGTAATATTTCTCCGGCTCAAGGTTCTTTTTCTACAGTGAAAATTGAATGATGAAGCTTAATTGACTTCGTCTGTGCTTTAAATATGAGTCATATTTTTTTAAATAATTTTTTTCTTATTGTAAAATAGACCAATTAGACACCACCATTTTTTGAATAAATTTTGTTTTGATAAGTAATTACCTCACACTGTTTTACAGCGAATAAATTGCTGACATCCAAACTGGTTGTCCAGATTGATAGGAAAATGTCAAACCTTATTATCAGTAAAATTCTGTGTTGTTGAATTTATTGTTAGCTTTTCAGGAAATAGTCTAGCCCTATACCACTCGACCTGCAAAATTAAATTTACTTAAACTTTCCAAATATTTTTGCAAGATCTGCTTAGCAAATAGTTTCAGGGACAATAATTGATAATTAATTGTAGGTACATTTAACTATTTTGCAAGATAAATATTGCCTAAAATATGTTAGGTAGTATAATCGATTAAATTTATAGGTCTTGTGATATAATATATCACGGGTGACCTGGCAATACCTCCTATCTGCATTTTAAACAAAAATTTTACATTTTTTAGATTTAAAGTTGTACCACAAGAAAACACTTATTACTTAAAAGTTCTTTTTCCATATATGTGCTAAATTATATACTTTAAATAATACTGACCCATTAAGAATAAAACAATTATTGAACCACTAGCAGATTGAAAGGTTTTTGAGTCATCCTGCAAAAAAAAGTCAAAATCAGCAGAGTTGGGTCGTATTCGAATACTCAGTATTCTGAATAGTATTCAGAATACATTTTGCCGGAATTCGAATAGTATTCAAATACATTTGTGTGTTTGTATTCGGCATTGTTATTTGGGATTCTGTATTTGAATACTTTTGAATTATTCGACGAATACTTTTTTGAGTATTCGAATACCGGCGTTTCGAGTATTCGAATACCGAAATGTATAAGCAGTATTCGAATACCAACAAAATATTTTTAAAAACAAGTATGGAATACTGAACTTTAAGAGGTTGCAACTTGAATACCAGTGTCATTTTGAAAAAAAAAATGTATAAAGCTGTAGCATTATTTGATCATGGATTCTACATAATGCCTTAAGTTTCCTAATCGATTTTTAAATTACTCTGTATAAATTTAATTTAATTTCTTCAGTTTTACTTAATTAAAAATTTAAAAACTACAATTTTTTTGTTTTATATTTAGTTCTAAAACGCCTGACAGATTATCCACAATATTTATTTAAAGCATAGCAAGCTATGCATTATTTTTAGTCAAAGCAGACAAGCTATAAATTTTTGAAAAACATTTACACTGTAAATCAGTACAAATATAATGGATTTTTATTAACATCTGTTTTGTAACTTTGCATTAAAAGATTAAAGAACACACGCAATTAAAACAGCTTAATGCGTTTCCTATTTATTTTCGTTATAGAAACCAAAACAACAAAATAGTAATTTATGCATTTGTTAGCATAGTAATAATCCACTAAAACTCCCAAAGATTTGGCCACACTCCTCACAGGTAGTAATTTGTCATCGATTTTAACTTTAATGACATTTTCAATGTTGTGGATCTTATGACCACCAAAGAAAAGGATAAGCGACTTGCCTGGATTTAAAATTAAGTTGTGCTTTTTGGATACATCATCAATATTGGCCAATTTTTTGTTAAGTATAAATTCCCCAATATGATGTTCTTTGGGTACAAAACTATAGCTTGTTTGCGTATCGTCGGCATAAGCCTGATAGGAGCAATTTTTGATCCGATTTAGAATATCTGCAGTGCAGATATTAAACAGCAATGGACCCAATATTGAGCCCTGAGGTACACCTGAAATCACAGGTCTCAACGACGACTTTTTACCATCCAACGTCACTCCTTGGAATCGACCACCAAGGTAGGATGACAAAAGCTTTGACAGCATTTGAGTCAAAACCGTAAAACTTAAGCTTTGAGCACAATAACCTGTGACTAATAGTATCAAACGCCTTCGAAAAATCGAGCAATACCAGGGCCGATACCCTACCGCCATCCAGATCCCCTCCAATCGTATCCAAGACTCCCGAAAGTGCAGTGGCATCGGAAGACGACTAATGGGGCGCAAATCAGCATATGTCTCAGGACTCGAGTCTTTAGGGATAGGCTGCAACACAGACGTCTTCCAGGAGTCCGGAAAGTAGCTGTGTTCGAGGCAAACATTGACGATGTGAACAATATACGAATATATAAAAGGAGTACAATACTGTATCATAATACGAGAAATTTCATCGCATCCAGAAGCATTGGATTTAATACCCTGAAGCGACTTAACAATGTCGTCGTATGTAGCAAGCCGAAAACTAAATGTATCATTACAGACTGGTGCAGATTCCTCGTATTTGCGCACCATTTCCTCACACTGATCCTCTTTAAAAACAGAAGAAAAGTAATCGTTAATTTTATTGACATCAAGAAGATGATCAGGAATGGTGCGCTCATCGTGGTGTCTCACACTCTGGTCTTTCAATGTTTTCCAAGTTTTTCTTTGATCTCCCTCAGCAACCACATCATCAAAAAACTTCTTTTTGCGCCTACGGACTAAACTCAGTGTAGAGTTTCGCAATGACTTATATCGGACCCAATCCTCAACAGACTTGGTTGCCTTATACGTAGCTAAGGCACCGTCACGGCTTCTCATAAGGACTTGCACATCCTCCGTCAACCAGGGCGCCCTAGGCCTTGTCACTCGGGCCGTTCTTAAAGGTGCATGTCTGTCAAAAACATTGGTAATTAGCTGTTTGAATATTGAAATTTTATTTTCCACACAGTCAACGTACAAAATATTGTCAAAGGGCATAGATGTTAGATCTTCATAAAAAAGTTCCCTGTTAAATCTTTTAAAGTCTCTATAAGTAACAACACGAGGTTGAAACTTCGGGGCTCTAATATTAAGCTCACAAACTACCAACCTATGGTCAGATATGTTCATGCAGTCAGTCACACTTGTCTCTTTTACCAAATTGTGATCAGATATAAATATTGGGTCCAACAAAGTGGCCGTGGCGCTGGTTATCCTAGTTGGTTCATTAACAATTTGTGTAAATCCATACTCCCCAAAGTAATCCGCTGCAAGATTATCAGGATTAAGAAGATTGATATTTATGTCACCCAAACAAATAACGTTATCGACAGTTGGTAGCACCATTGATAGAATACGATCAAAGTTTTCCAGGCCCGATTTAATATTTTCAGCGGGAGGTCGGTAAAAAACAGAAAGAGCAAAAGTTCTTCCATTTATTTTAAATTTTACCCAAAGTTGTTCGATATCGCCCTGTTCGCACTCAGGCTCAATGATGTCGGCTCTTATCCTGGAGCTTATATATATATATATATATATATATATATATATATATATATATATATATATATATATATATATATATATATATAAAATATATAAATATATATATATATATATTTATATATATATGTGCCCATTTCTTCTTTTAAATTTTACTCCCTCTTGCCCATTATTTAAGTTGTGATGCGTACCTAATGTAAAAAAACTTTTTTTGCCAAATTCTCTATAATATTTATTAATACAATTTTGGTCTATTTTAAAAAATTAAAGTAGTTAGTTTCTGGACATTTTTCATGTTTGTAGCTATAACTCCAATTAAAGTAAAATTTTGTTTTTATTACTTTTGAAACATTTTTTTCAAAATTTCCTTTTAAAATTCCATTTGTCCTCTTGTAACACCTATCCTGGGGACACTGTACATATCTCTTTTTTTTTCCTAAATATCCCTTTACGTTTTAATTTGTGTTTTAATGTACAGTTTAATAAGAAACTTTCTTTTTACATGACAGTAAATAGACAACTAATTTATCTATCTGACCTTTATTTTCAAGATTGTCGCAATAAATAAAAGTGTGCCAAACTTTTGTGATCTAAACCGTGTTGAGGCATAAGGGAACAACACTTCATTTCCACGAACAAACCCAATAAATCCGATTCACTTTTAACTTATCGAAGGAAGCAAACGGAAAAGTTGGTAGAAACATTTACGGCGGCGGCAAAGACTGCCAAATTTGCCCAATAGTTTTAATCTCCAACAAAGTTGTTAATCTTGGCCTAAGTCCCCCCGAGAACCAGTCCTTAATTTGAAAGTTTACGTTTGCGGTTAAGTAAAAGATTAATGTAAATGTCAAAGCAAAGATTAGCAGAACACGGGCCAAATTCCAGAAATTAGCTAACTTTTCCTGTCCAATATACGTTTATAGGTCGGTTATTAGGTAGAGTATTAGGAATACTTAATTTAGCATTAAAAATAATTTAGACATATCATTTTGTAAAATCAAAAATGCATAATAAGAGTATAAGACAGTTTAGAATATTCATAGATTTTTAGTTTTGTTAGATCCCTTGGTTTATTACACTTAGTTTTTAGTTTTTTATGATTGTGACTACTTTTTTCTTTTAGAGTGCGTAATCGTGCTTTTGTACATACTATGTTTTAAGTAGTACTTTGTATAGGATATTATAAAAAATGTAACAGTGTAATAATTTTGCCTTTAGTTTTTAATGGAAATACGACGTTTCGGATGTTATCTGCAATCGATTTTAAGTAATAAACATAAAGGAATCCAAGGAAGTAATATTATTAAATACGTAACATTATTACCTTTAAAGTTTTATAATTATTTGTGATAAATGAGGTCTGCTTGAATTTGGTAACATTGGGCGCAAATCGTGGGTATAGGAGTATTTTTTATATATATTACGTAGGGTGTTCGGAAAGTTTTGAGAAATACGTACATTTATTTGATTTTTTCAAAATAATTTCCACCACATTGAATACACTTTTTCATTCTAACAAACCAGTCACTGAAAATAGCTTTTCACTTTTCATTTGAAATTTCAGCGCATATTTTATCCCAGGCATCCAGTAGCGCGTCTTCAGTTTTAAACTTTTGTCCTTTCAGTTGGCTCTTGACAAAAGGAAACAACCCAAAGTCACATGGCAACAAGTCGGGGCTAAAGGGCGGATGTTTCAAAAGTCTCAAGCTTGCATCTGTCAAAAATTGACTGGTACCTAAGTTCAGCTCGATGAGGTAAGGCATTGTCATGATGAAGGTACCAGCTAGCGAGTTGCGAGTTTGGGCGAATCACTCATAACTTTTCTATAAGTTTTGAAAGGCATACTGTAGTGTACCAGAGAGCATTTACAGTCTTCGGTTCTCAGAGAACAACACGTTTAATTATTCTTCTTGAACCAAAGAAAACAACTATCATTATTTTTTTACAGATCTTGATTTGCGAACTTCGGTCGGAGTTTCTTTACCTTCGAGAACCCATATCTTACTCTGTTGTTTAGTTGGGACGTCGTAATAATAAAGATTTTAAGTTTCATCTCCCGCGACAATCGACACTATGTCTTTAGATTTACCCTCCTGCATTTTGGACATCATTTTTTTACACCAATTCACTCTTTGTGTCTGCTGCTCGGGAGTTAACTTGTGTGGAACCCAAAGAGTACAAATTTTTCTAAAACCCAAGTGCTCATGTATGATCGTGTGTAATGTTGCTAAACTAATGTTCAATGTCTCTTCTAACTGTCGATAGGTAATTCGTCGGTTTGTTTCTATAGCTTTTTGGACGGCAGATATGTTCTCTGGGGCAACTACTTCACACGGTCGACCTGAGCGTGAGGCGTCTTCAAGCGAAAACGAGCCCCGCTGAAATTGTTTGTACCATTTGTATATGGTCGCACGAGATGGACAGTCATCACCAAGTGTAGGCTTCATTTCTTCTAAACACTGTTCTTGAGATAACTCACTTGTGCAAAACTCGATAGTCGTCCACGCCGCCATTGCGCTAAAATCGCTGGACACGAACTGGCGCAAAACTGATAGTTTACTAATAACTATGTAGGACTACGACATGTCATGACATGTACAAACAAAAAACATAAATGTTACTTTCCTGCACCTTTTAGTTACAAAGTATCTCAAAACTTACTGAACACCCTACGTATTTTAATTTAATGGGTGTTATTAATGACTTAACATGTTTTATGATTTTGACATTTCTATATTCTCATATTATATTGCATTGTTTAAATAGTCTTTTAGAATCATACATAATTAAAATTTATATCCGTAAATAGTTTCTAGAAGCACTTTTGGGATCTTTAGGGTCTCGCGCAGTAAACAAATCGGAACGTTTACGAGCATGCGTATTTAAGGGGTCCCGATTGTATAGAACTCGAAAATTAAAAGTGTTTTGAATTTTTTTAACCATGGCGCTAAAGTCGAGCATCCTGAAAAATTGGACCTGGACGATATTGTCCATTTTGGCTCTTCTATGGCCCCTTAGGAGCCATGTCCAAAATACAATAGTGGCCACCGTCCCCTATCGTGCTTCCCGTACTTCAGAGGAGAAAACTAGATAACGCGTTCATAAGTTATGCCCGATAAGGCCGATGGTCAGTACGGCGCGGCGGCGCCCGCGTGTGACCATTTGGTGTACACGGATTATGACTAGTTACCCCAGTCATCTTAGTCAAATTAAAGGGTCAATCTCGAAATCTCACGGAATAAGTTAAATATTTTGTTACAAAATATACTCTGCTAAAAATCCTCTATAATATCGTGTAGGGAACTGGAAATATGACAGGTCAAATGTCAAAAAAGTTTTTTCAAATATCTCGTTTTATATACTTTTAAACGCATTTATATTTATTATAAAAGCTGTAGAGCATAAAATTCTTTACAAATTATATTACATTTTTTGTCTGACCAACGGATCCGATAATAGAGGGCGCAGAGTGTACAAATTTTTACTGTATGTACATACCTACATTAGCACGTAATCAATCGTGATATTAAGCAAATACTTAAAATATAACATATTAGACTAAAAATCACGATTGATTGCGCGCTAAGGTATGTACACACAGTAACAGTGCTTTACACTCTGCGCACTCTATTATCGGATCCGCTCTACAGACAAAAAAATGCCTAAAGTTAAATTTGTAAAGAATTTTGTGTTTTACAACTTTTATAATAAATATAAATGCGATTAAAAGTAAAGGAAACGAGATATTCGCAAGAAACTGATTTTTTGACATTTGACCTGTCCGAGTTCCTTATAGGATATCGTAGGGGATTTTTGAGAAAATATTTTTTGTACCAAAATAAAGGTACATTATGTACAGATATTCAGCTTATTCCGTGAGATTCCCAGGTAAAAGTCTAAATTAATTGGGCTAAGTACCCAATCGCAATTTTTCGCCCATAAAACGTTACTTTTGTTTTGCGCTGGTAATAACCATTGCCAATCCATTCAGATCAGTGGTCTAAATGGTTACCTACTAGCAATTTTGTCTAAATAATTTTATTAACATCAACTAAAGCGTTTTGAAAAAAAAATTCTTCTCAACTACTAACTATAAAAGTCGAAAAACATATTTTTTATGTTGACTGTCAAACTTTATTGTTGTCTTGTGGTGCAATCCCACAAGTATTGTTATTTTTTTATTGCAACATTTAAAGTTTAGAAATATATTTTATCAGCTGTTAAGTAATGTTTATATGACTCACTTCTTAATCTAGTAATCCAGTAATAAAGTAATTATAACAGCTTTACACTGTAAGGTGCTTACTTATGACTAATTATTATATTATTTTGGATTGCCGCGCCGGATATATAAAACACGTACATATTTACATTTTCGCTTATTGTTTTAAACAGGTGTATCATGTAAATAAGTATCTAACAGGTTTTTTATCTATCAACCTTGAACTTGGACGTTTAGTAACTTATCTCATTAAGTTTATTTAATGTTTAAGGGGTATCTATTAAAGTCAGGCAAAGTTCTTACTATTAAAATTTGTACAGGAAAAACATAAAGCACTCAAATTATTTTATAAATTAAACAGAGCATTTACCAATTGATAGTACGTAAAGAAACCACAAATTCCATACGCCAAAATTATGATTTACCCAAACATACCTTCATAAATATGTATAAATTTAAAAGTTGATAATAAGGAAGATACAAAGGTGTTAAAGTGAAAAAAAAACTTTAATATTTTTTTATTTGTTTTAAATATTGTAATGAAACTAGGTATCTATGGATTTGTTAATATAAACTAATTAGATTCGATGTTAACTTCTGTTTGTAAGCTTATAAATGGTGCTTACTTACACTATTTTGGATTTCTTTTAAACGACGGCAACTACTATGCTTTCCACCCAAAAAAGCTTTGTAATAATCGCTCGGAGTTAGTGTTTTCAAGATTTTTCCATTTAAGTTGTTTAGTGCATCCAAAAAATACCTTTAATGACATTGTATTAGCTGTCACATCGTATACTATTAGAGTAAGAACCCGTAAGCGGCAGACCTTCGTTATTTTGTAAAAGCTAAAAGTCTGTCAGTGCATGCTCCCAACATAAGTAAAAGCAATGGTACATAATAAAGTTTGACTCCTAGTGGCTTTGGCAGGTACCAGGTATCAACGGTTAATGATTTAAAACCTAACTTTCGTTGTTTTTAAACGCTGAATTTTATAATGTGTTACTTGGGGATCTATTAGAAGCTATTTTCTCAGTGGCCATACAGTTTTGACAGTTTCAACCCCTGGCAGACAAGTATTTTGGGGTGGCCCAATAATCCGAGGAAGTCCAATATTTCTGTTATTTAACAGGATATGACAAAAATATGACCAAGAGTTGAAAGTTTTCCAAATAGGCATGTTCCAAAAAAATTTTAATGTTTACAGAGGGTCCCTAAAATAATAATAAAAAGACCTAACCTTACAGCAATACTAGAAAACTCTGTATGCATCGAAATATTTTTGGGAGATGCCTACTTGAAAACCCTAAAACTCTCAAGTTTTGACTTTAGACACATAATGCTAAAGTTTTGGTCATACGTTTTTTTGCTGGATTTAGGGATTTAATTAGGAAATACTGTTAAGTAATTCTTTGTGTAACTAGAATAAAAACCATAATTTTTTTAACTTAATTTCAATTCTACGCAACCGTCACCAGTAGAAAAAATATTTTTGTCGGTTGTGTAGTATTTTGTTGGAGCGTCTGGATTAAAAGTGCTTTTTTGGTTAATTTCACTCCTAGTAAAAAAACGAATAAACAAAATTTTGTTCAAATTTAATCTTATATAACTTTTTGGTTTTTTGACCGATTTCAATTAACTTTTGGTTTAGTTTTAGCTCCTTTCATCAAGATTTTTATTTAATATGGAAATAGCAAAAACTTTTAGAGGATTGTGTGATATACAGGTTTGAGCCAAATTTTGCATTTTGACCCAGATTTTCGAACGCCCTGTGGAATAATTTACCATTACAAATTTTTTCAGGGTATCGGATTTTTAGTCCCATTGTTTTAAACATTTCTATGTTTAATTTTTATCGGTATCTCGATACTAAAAGGAAATACAATAATTTAAAGAAAACAACAAACTTTTTGGCATATAGTTATGTGCAACAAATAACGTGTTTGTTACTAAATATGCTTTTATTTAAGTTGTTTAACCGTTAAATTTATAATTTGTAATTAATAAAAACAAACTATTAAAAAAAAATAAATAAATAAAAATAATTTGTTAGGTCAACATTTTTGGATTTTTTACTGGTTTTTGGTGCCTGGAAGGCAAAGATTAATATGTATTTGTATATTTTTTGAATAACGACTTTAATTTTACAGAAGATAGTAAAAAAACTCGTCAGATAACACTATCATTAATAATAGTCGCGAGATGTATTTTAAACACCGTTTACAAATAAATATGAATATTGTCACAAGTAGACATTTTTTTTTTAATTAGGACCATTACAGCACACCAACGGCATCCTTTTGTTAAGTTACATGGATTCGTAGTAAAAGAAATCGGTTTTTAAAGGAAATGATAATGCCTTTTTTAAGATTTGTGTACAAAATTAACCTAATTAAGTATTAAAACTGTTGTAATGGTTGTATATATTTTTTCTTTAAATACATCCGAAATATATATTTTTTTGTTTCAGGTATGGATTTTTTCAAATACGGCATATGTATGTAGGTATATGTTTATATTTAAAACCGTATGTAAGTTTCTTTTGGTATGTGGGTAATTTATATTTAAAAAAAATAATATTTTATAAATCATTTGACTTAATAAACTTAGAATAATTATAGAAATATTTAAAGCCTATTAATTTGTTGGTTAAAGTATACGCTCTACTTCTTACTACGGTATTTTATTGCCAGTGGTCTAAATATTATAACATCACCATACTGTTTACATTTAACAATATAACACACTTACATCAGCATTTTTTACTTGTGGTACTAGAGTAAGGCCATTTTTCAACCGAAATTTTCAACCGACATATAGTATGAAACAAAACCAGTAACATAATAAATAATAACATTTTTAGTAAAAACCTTAAACTTCAATCCTAAACCATACACTTTCTAGAAGCTGTAGTTCTTGGCCCTTTCAAAGTGGTTTTTAAGGGGCTACGGATAGGAAAGTCAGCAAAGTTTGAGAAGTTGTCTTATTTTCCGCTTTCCTCTGACCCATAACTACTTCCTATATACGGTGTCCAATAACTCAACCGGCAAACTTTAAGGGGTGATTTTACAATTAAAATTAGGGAAAAACTAAACGTCGTAGTTTTTGAACTACGGGTGTTAAAAAGTTTTAACAAATATTGTTTTTTTATATTAAGTTTTATACCAACTTTTTAAAGCATTAAGGGGACGCCTCCCATGCATCAAAAGACATTTTCTATAAGGGATTTAAGGTTAATATTTGATGGTACGTCACTGCAGTTTTCTAAAATAGAAATGTTTTTAAAAATTACATAAAGTTTAAAACAAATTTTATCTCTTGAATTGTTTTTTTATTATTTTCTGTACGGTTTTCGCGTAAATAAATATAAACCATTTTTCCTCATTGTCGAATCCCTATCTAGTTAGAGAGTAAAAAATATTAAAGGAAATTTTTTATTGCAGATTTTAATAAAAACGATACGAAATGACCATGCCGAGGAATAGTTTTTATTTATTTACGTGGTAACCGTACATACCTTTAAAACAAAGTCAAAAATAAAATTTGTTTTAAACTAAATCATTTTTTTGATAATGCAGCGGCGTACCATTTCGTTCTTCTTTTTTCGTGTATGCTAAGAAATGTCTTCTGCGCAAAGGGGCGTCTACAAAATTAAAAAAATCTTTTTGGTATGAAGTTATTATAAAATAGAAACAGTTATTTTATTTTTAATTTTTAACACTCCCTACTTCATAAACCAAGACGTTTAGGACATATGTTCATGACGGTTGAGTTACTTGACATCCTGTATAAATAATAATGGGTGATCTATTGAAAAATTAAAATAGCATATAACTTTTAGACAATTTAAAACTATCTTGCAAGGTTTTTTTTTGTTATTTAATTAATAATAACGATTATAAAATAATATATTATATTACTACAAAGTTACAAAGGTGTAATTTGGATCATTAAAAAAAAACACAATAGTATGCTGTATAAAAGACAACTCAAAACAAAAAAAACAGACTTTAATAGTGTGATAATAATTTTATAAGAAATTCCATATAAATAACGATCAAATAAAAATAACTTTAACGTTTTAAAACTTTCCTCACTGTTGTGTTTAATGTGTTTTATGATTTAATGTGATATCAGCCAATAAAAAGAGATTATTATAAAGCCTGTTCATAAGGTTAAATTATTTTTCCATGGGAAATAGAAATAAGAATGGGTTATAAAATAATAAATACCGGGTTTCTACGAATTTATTAGACAAGCCATAACTCCCAAAATATTAAACATATTAAAATGAGATTTGGTATATGTAAATGGTATGAGCAGAGGAGAGTTTGTGCATATTTTTTACTTTCCAGTCACTTCCGGTTTGAGCGGAAATGGCTTTAATTTTTAATGAAACACCCTGTATATTTTGACATATTTGGATTTCTCAGAAAATTCTAAGAAAAAATGTAAAATATTAAAAAGTTGTTAAGCCTGCTTGATTTTTTTAGAGCCATTTTTAATATTGCATCCA
Organism: Listronotus bonariensis; assembly: GCA_014170235.1. Lineage (NCBI taxonomy): Eukaryota > Metazoa > Arthropoda > Insecta > Coleoptera > Curculionidae > Listronotus > Listronotus bonariensis. The sequence goes on from JACEGR010004153.1 coordinate 40,010, forward strand.
GGTGGCAATGATTATGCGCAAATTAATCTACTGTCCCAAGGTGATGTTAGAAAAATACAGTTGCAAGGTTTTGGTGACTCATATAAAAGATAGAAATAAAACAATCAGGTAAATTTTTCTTTCAAATGGCAACCCTTTTTAGACATAACTTTTCAAAAAAGGAATTTTTGGTAAATCTAACGATACTAATTTATTTCTGATCGGATTAAAAATAAAGTAATAAATGAAGCATTAGAGCCACCTAGATGCAATACTACAAATGGCTCCTAAATAATCAAGTAGGCGTAAAAACTTATTAAAATGTCAAATTACTATTTAAAATAGTCTTAGGAATCCAAAAATGTCAAATTATACAGGGTGTTCCGTTTACAAATTCAAAATTGAACTCATATCCGGTTAAATCGCAAGTAATGTCTAATAGATTCGTTGACACCCGGTATATTATACCAATTATGGATACAAAAGTGGTAATGGTATGTATAGTAAAATGGCAAAACCCGATATGTCACTTTTCAGTTTCTACTAACCAGAAGTAACCAGAAACTAATATGAAAACAATTAGTTGCCAAATTTAAATGTTGTACTGAAATTGTGACCTTTCAGGACATATTAAAGTCAAAAAGATCTCTCCTGAACATTTTACTAAAATTAACATATTGGGTTTTGCCATCTTACCACAGGTATATTCTTTAACATGGAAGAGCAATACAGGCTGTTAAAAATTCGAAGGCCACCATTGGCATCTCGGAAACTGTAAGAAATACAGGGTTTGGTAAATTAGTAAATAATAAGTAAGTAGTAATAGTATAATTTAAAAATTTACAGTCGTTACGGAATAAACCGGAAACGGGGCGCCATGCCCCAAATATAAGAACAATATTCCAAGGGAGGTCGGATTTGAGACACATACAAAGTGTATAAATTAGAACGGGAGAAATACTTTTTGGCTCGAAAGAGAAATCCAAGCTTTTTGAAGCTGCCGTGGCTATAGAAGCAATATGTTTATGCCACTTAAAGCTATTCTTAAATGTGACGCCCACAAGATTAAACGTTTTTTGCCCTGCAATACTTGGCCGCGCGTAAGAAAAGGATAAGTATTAGATAACTCTTTTTGCGACAAGGAACATGATTGTGTTATGGATGCATTCGAATGGACGAGATTTTTGGCGCCACAATCCAATATTAAATTTAGGCCTCGTGCGTTTGCTTTCCAAATCCGGTTTAGAGATTAGTTTTGGAACCTGTAAACTGAAGTGACGATCGTCGTGTGTTTTCACTCACCATAGTTTTGACAAACAAAAAGTATCCCATTTGTTTCAAAACTTTGTTACAACTTGTATAGTACGGATAATACTTTGAAACCCGGTAATAATGTATCATTTGCATAAAATGAGTGCATAAATAAATGTGCCAGCGCTCTCTTAAATTTTGTAAGTAATGAGACATAAACAGAAAAGCACTATTGGCATAGTACGTTTCACAAAGCGCTCTTTATATTTTCTGTAATATTAATGGGGGACATTTGCGCCAAGTAAAAATAAGATTTTGTGTAAGAGATTTGTTTATTTAAATTATCTGACATTCGCGTACGACGTTTTTAACCTTGCAGCAAAATACAATGTAAACAATTTTAAATTTTTCTAGGTAGCTTACGAACATTTAGCAGAGCAGTATAATGAATGGTAGGGGTGCCCAAGAGGGGATTTCAGGATTTACTACAGCGCGGCAGATTAATATACCGGAGGATACCTTGTACCCGGTTAGTTACCTCCACCAAATCTGAGCCCCGTATACAGGGTGTCCCAACTATTTATATACGAAATAACTTCGTCTTCGTACAAGATACAGAAATAAACTTAAAATAAAAAATGTTTATTTTGATACACTCTTTTACTGACATTACCAGCTAATATACGAGGTGTCTCAAAAACCGACTTTTTATTGTCAAGTAGGTTTTTTAAAATGGAACACCCTATATATTTTAACAAATTTTGACTCTGTAATAAATTCTGAAACAAAATATGTAACACTACACGTCAATTATTGCTGGTTTTTGAGATATCAACACTATGCTGTTATACTGATTAACAATAAGAAGTGAAGAAAAGTAATATTTTGGACGTTTAGGACATATTATGTTCATGTCGGTTCCTAATAACACTGATGCAAAACAGCTGTTGCTAACACTTAAATTTTCGGCGATTATTAAATTAATGTTTATGTTTACTTAAATTGGACTGGATGCACTTTCTATAAAATTTATTGTCGTACCAAAGATTTGAAGAAGTTCTGTGTTACTTAATTACCTTACAAAATATTAAAGCGCAATCCCAAAGTTTGGTCTAAATTGATGAACCCGCGATTGCAATTTGAACCTTCCTTCTGGCTCTTTTTATAATAAATAAACTATACTAAAAAGAAAAAAAACTAATATAATGTCAAAAAAAAATAATAATAATAAAATGTGGAGTTATTTTAAAACTGTATAGTTTATTAAAAATATTATAATTTATTAGTGTTTCTGATCTTTCATTTCCTGTTCATTTTAATTTTTTAAGAATTTCTAAATGATTTTGTCACTGTCAAAGTGATAAATGATATAATACCATGAAATTAATTACCCTTCTATTGGAAGAACCACTAATAAGTAAGTTAGCCATTTAGTTCATTTTAGATACATATTTGCTTACTTAACTTAAAAACCAGTCATATTGACATATTGCTGTTTATTTTAGTGCAATTAAGTAAAGAAGTGGCCAAAATAAACTAAATAGCTGACTTACTTATTTGTAGTTCTTACAATGGAAGAAAATTTATTACATGGTAATATATCTTTGTCATTCTGACAGTGAAAGAATTATTTAAAAATAAATAAAACCAAAATATTATTTTCTTGCTTTACTTTTTATCAATAATGAGCATATCAGAGCATACTGCTAATATTTAAAAAACCAGTCATAATTGACGTATAGAGTGTAATACACTTTTTTTGTAGAATTTAATACAGAATCAAAATTTGTTAAAATATACAGGGTGTTTCATTTAAAGAAACCCACTTGATGATAAAAATTATGTTTTAGACGACACCTTGTATAATAACTAATACTGTCATTAAAAAAGTGTATTTGAATAAACATTTTTTATTTTAAGTTTATTTTTGTATCTGGTACAGGGGCAAAGCTATTTCGTGTATAAATAGAGTTGGGACACCCTGTACAGGGCCGATCATAAAAACACACGATAGATTATCGTGGGGTGAGTTAATTACATGCTAAACAGTGTATATTCCACTGATCTGACAATTTGAGAGTGACGTAAAGGAAACAAAGGGCTACAAAAAGAAATCAATTTGTCAGTTTCGAGCAAGGCGATTTTTTTTATTTTGAAGAAAATAAATTAAAGGATACGAAAAATATATAATCCAATACAATCCGAATGATTTCCATAAGCTGAAATAATAACAATATTTTTTGACATATTTAAAAATCTATAGCCGCTTCCCCCACCGATGAAAAGGTATACATTATATAACATTTCTTTCATCTTATCATCTAGCTTTGCTAGCCAATAGGTCTCTATGACGCTTGAGTTATTCCACATTTTGCATCCTGTGCTCCCCTACTATAAGTGCTATTCCGCTGTAGTTGATTCCCGGCATTAATTTTTAAATCACGCTATCAGTTGTTTTTTTGTTATTAGTGCAAAAAAAAGGTTAAAATATTTTGAAAATATTACCATCCGAAGAGTTCTTTTTACGATCTAAAAAAGTGGCTTAAGCTTGGGATGCAATAAAACCATCAAACTTTTCGGATTTGCCATGCAGGGCGGCACTATACCTGATGAAAAGATGTACAGGGTTTTCATTTATATTTTGCCACCCACTTTTAACTATAACCAACAAGAATAGAAAAAAACGTCCTGTATAAAAGATTCATACTTTTTCATCTATTATCTTTTAAGCATAACAAATGAACATTAAAAACTAAAGAAAAGTGAAGGAGTAAACTTTTTTAAAATGGACACCCTGGACACTCATCATTAAAAGGTCCTTTAAAAGCTTTACAAAAATACAATATTTCATATATCTACCTTTAGTATTTTTGGTAATCTGGCTACTATTTTCAGATTTAAGTGGTCATACTTAAAAAACTATTAAAGATAAATATATCAAATGTGGTATGTTTGTAAAGCTTTTTAAAATACCTTTTTAATGGTAATATAATATAAAGGGTGTTCTATTTAAAAATGTTTACCTCTTTATTTTTGTTGAGTTTTTGATGTTTATTTGTTTTTTTTTATGCTCAAAAGGTAATAGATGAAAACGTATAAAACTTTTATGAAGAACGTTCTATCCTTCTTGGGTATCGTTAAAAGTGGAAGCGTTGGAAGCGGAACGAACAACAAACACTATCCTTTTATCGATGGTGGTATACATACACTGAGTGTATATATACCACCATATACCGTTGGCATAACAATGCATTTTTAACTTTCGCCATATACAACTAGATGGCGCACTTTTTACCTACCACCTTTAACCTCTCGATGCTATGGCTGGTTGTTTTGAATTTCTTGGTGAGATGGCACCGCTGTCTGTACTTATTAGTTCTGATCGACGGAAAGAATATTTACAGTCAGTCGGGGCTTCATCAAGCGTCTAGCGACCTGAAGCGGTTTGACAAGTCTTAACGAAGACGAAACACGTGTCACCGTCTTGGTCGGGCCCGGGGTATTCCATTTTCTTTTGAGACTCCGTAATTTTTAAACAACCAACCATAGTAGCCGAATTCTTACAGGGTATTTTTATTTATTAATTTTTACAGTCATTGATGAGCCATATGCCCAAAGAACTTTACCTTTTATTAATGTATTTATATCAAGGCTCAAGAATCATTCACTTTTATATATATAGTGTGTCCAAGATAAGGATCCTAAGCATGGGAATCTCAGTATCTCAGTACCTATTGGAGATACAGCTTAGGTTAAATTAGGAAAAAATTGTGTTTTTTAAAGTTTATTTACATGCCGTTTTAAAACTTGAAAATTTTTTCATGGCCTGCTGAGATATTTGGCAAAAACTAAATTTGACTTTATCGATTTTATTTTTTCTGACTTTATTTGAAGAGATATAAAAAAACTAATAACACTTTTTCATTGCACTTTATGTTCACTTAAATTGGACTGGATACACTTTCTATAAAATTTATTGTCGTACCAAAGATTAATTTAAAAATGCATAATTCGTGGTTTATTTAAATTGTTTTGTTTAATTTTTTAATGTACTGTGTTACTTAATTACCTTACAAAATATTAAAGCGTAATCCCAAAGTTTGGTCTAAATTGATGGACCCGCGATTGCAATTTGAACCTTCTTTCTGGCTTTTATTATTATAAACTACACTAAAAAAAAGAAATAACTAATATATTGTCAAAAAAAAAAAAAATGTAGGCTCTTAAGAACAAATTTTAATATTTGTTGTATTTAATTACGTGAAACTAATACATGCGTCCAAATGTTGCACCCGCGATAATAGAGTGTCCCATAAGCAATTATTTTAAAACTGTATAGTTTATTAAAAATTTTATAAGTTTTATGGGTTTTAATTAAAAACCGGGGTGCATCGCTTTTACAGGGGATAATTATGAAGGTATTTTAATAAAAATTATGTTTTTATTAGTGTTTCTGATCTTTCATTTCCTGTTCATTTTAATTTTTTAATTGAATTTGAAGAGGAAAAAAATCTCCATAAAGATAATGAGTTTTTTTAATTTTTTTAAAGTTTTTTTATATAAATTGTCCATAATAAATTAAGAAAAAAATAATAATTTAAAAATATTTAAGTAGTCGTTACAGGTAAATAAACTTTATAACAACTTTTAATAGTAATATGTTTAAATATTCATGGTGTAAATTTTACCTCAATACTAGTTTTTAGTAAAAATTACTACCTCTTTAGGTTTAGGTACTGTATTTTTTTATAGTTCTATGATTAAAATAATAATAGGTTATCTGTATTCGAATATGATAATATCAAATTATTTTAATTGTGTTATGATGTAATGCAAAGTAAAAGTTGTTTTACCAATAGTTTTATCAGATTTCCAATAATACGATTTCACATTTTTGTTAGTTTTACGTGCCATCCTTTAGCAGCAAAAAGTTAAAAAATAACTACATATTTAAATGATTTATGTTTTTATTAAAAGGATTTTTTCGATAATGAGTTAACCATTTAATAGTTTCTGCACACTGTAGCTAAGGTCACGCTTAGCTCACGGTCCATTCAAATATCCTTACGGTACGCTCACGGTTCGGTAATTCTCATTTTATTTTAAATACCATATCAGATATTTGCCGCGGCTTAAGCAAACCGAGACCTGAGCGCTAGTATGCACCGACCCTAAATATCCGACACTCAAGAAGAAAGCTTTTTCTTTGTGCGTGTGTATTTATTAATAAGGCGCTGACAAGATGTAGAATTTTACTTACCTATTTTGTCTCCTATTATAAGTTTTGTGTTCTTGGCCTTATTTAAAAAAATAAATCCATGTAATTTAATAAATTTCACTGGTCTGCAAATTTCTTTTCTGCTGCTTTGAATTACACACTATATTTATAGATTTAATACTTCCAAATAAAAATATCTACTCAAGAAATATGTATCACGTCTACTTTTTGTGTTATATTTTTTTTAAACGCAATTTTAGCTTTAAATTTAAATCTTAAATTTAATAACTACAAAATTCAAAGACAGTTCGTCCCATGGCCCATAAATAAAATAAATGATCAATAAGCTTGCTATGAGTTGCATTTTGGTTTTCTTTCTTTCATACTTTTGTAAGGTTTTTACGGCAGATCAACCAGCAAAAATCAGCAAACATTGCTTCTTAACATTTCTCGTTTTAACACTTCGCTATATTATGCAATATGTCTTGATTAAACATTTAACCATGTTCATCTAATACTTCATTTAGATTAATAAGAGAAGAAAATTAAGGAAAGGTTAAAAATACATGAAGGGGGGCACGTTATTTTATTTTAGAGTGTTATTAGAAAATCAAAGTTTTTGAATAATTTATGGGTAGTTTTGAGGTTATAATTTAAATAAAAATTTGATACCCTTCTAAACAACCGTCTTATGGTCTTTGTTAACGTAATTTAGTTTAATTTTAAAATTAGTGCTCTTTATGTGCTTTTAAATTTGCGAGCCAACAATGATACATTTTTTATGTTTTGCACCACTAGCCTAGTTTACACCGGGAGGACCAAATTTTTAGTTCGAGGTCTAAATGACGTCAGGCGTACTTTAATCACGGTGTAAACACCTGAGTATTAAAATTTGCTACTCCAATTCAGTCCGTCTCAAATGGGGGTGACCAAATATGATTTTCTTTGGTGTAAACACGTCGGACTTTTTTAGTGGACCAAAATGACAGCCTTGATCTTTGACAGTGACGAAAAAGACGTTGAATTTCGGTCTTACCCTAATAATTTTGTTGTTTGTTTATATTTTTTAAAATTTTGTTGATATTTAACCAAAACTGTTTTCGTATTTTTTTCAAATGGAATTTAAAAGCGATACAGTTTTAAAAGATAAAAAACGAGGTTAGGTTCTGGTCATATGCTCAGTACTAGGATTAAACGTGAATTAAATTGATCCATAAACTAAGTTGGTGTAAACACTAGTAAACTAACAAAATTAATCCTGGGTTTGGTCCACGGAACTAATTGGTCCTCGCGGTGTAAACTAGGCTATTGACCTTTATATAACAAATTTTAAAAGATCTGGCTTAATAGTGAAGATATAAAATTTTCTTTGCAACTTTATATTTCTAAAGGGTTCTTTTATTTTTGTCTTGTATTTTTATTTAACAAATGCTATTGTTTCTATCTAGATCCCAGAAGTTAACTTTTACAATTTACAAGATCATTTTAATTAAATTGAGTCAGAAAATAAGATATTGTTCTTAAGCTAGTGGCACATAAAGATCAATAGGGGGTTGTTTGATTGGTGCTTTTGATTTTGTAAAAACACTCTAGGTCGGTTAACTTATCCTTCTTTTTACTAATTTGAACTGTTTTTGTGTCTACAAGTAAGATCTGTACAGAATAAAGTAGTATTTATGCAAGAACGTCAGACAAAAATACAATATTATAGCAATTATAAAAAAGGCTTTTACGTAAATTTGTGATTTTTCAGCAAAAAACTAAAAGCATATGTAATATTAAAACTCTTAATGCTTCATAGTTATTGCATTTCGTTGCAAAACAGCGTTTTCGTTGCTTTGAATATAACTGAGGGGAAAATACAAGTCAAATGACAAGCAATAACCTGGGGTTAAATAGATTTTATACAGGGTGATTCAAAAATCGATCACGAAACTCAACGGGGTGATTCTACTTGACAAAATAAGGATAGATTCATATAAATGTTTTTCAATATGTCATTCGTTTTCGAGTTACAAGCAGTCAAAGTTCAATTTTTATATTGATTTTTTCGCCATATTGCATTTATTTTTTTACCAATCCAGTTGATATTTGGCACACAAATCGAGCTTTGCAGATTCTAAAATTTTAAGACAAAAAACTTTTTTAAACACCGCCAGAGGGTACTTTACCTAAAACTTTAAATTTATTTACATCAAAACTTTTTTATTTTGACAGATATCGCAAAGCTGGGGGCGCCATTTTATAGACAATCAAAAACCTAAAAAATAAAGTACTCCTTATTAAAGTCGATAAACCTCACCGTTTAGGCACCAATAGACATCAAAGTTTTCATCAATTTCAATTAGATTACCTACATACATACAGGATGTCTAATAACTCAACTGACAAACTTTACGGGGCGATTCTATAACAAAAAATAAGAAAAAACTTCATAGTAGTAGTAGAATCACCCCCTTAAGTTTCGTGATCGATTGTTAAATCACCCTGTATTTAATACCATGTAAATTTTGTAAAACATCTATGTCATCTTATTTATTATTTAAGATCTTTAAGATGGTCCTTAAGGCTAAAAAGGAATTTATTCTTTTTTCTCAGTTATCAATTGAATTATTTATGAGTTAGATAATTTGAACTTAAATAAGTTTTATTGACAAACGGATTTATGCGGGCCTGTTCCTGTACAAATATAATTTTCCACGAATCCTATTACGATAAGTTTTATCAGAAAATATTTTGTAGGTTTATCATAAGAAAATACATTTTTGTACAGGGTGGCGCCTTTTCGTTGACCTTGCAGGGTATAGCGAAAAACTACAAAAGGGTGGAACAAATATGATTATACAGGGTGTTTCCTAACTAGGGTACGAAACTTAACGGGGTGATTTCTTGAGTCTTTTAATGAAAAAAAAGTTTCTATAAACATACGTCCGAACTTGCTTCATATCTTTGGAACCCTTTAACCGATTTAGATAAAATTTGGTACACTTATTTAATGTAACAAGGCGCTAGTAAAGCTAAGCTTAGATTAGGAATATTGTAGTAAGTTTGGCTTGAAATTTGAGCCTCGAAAATGGGGGTCAGTTTTTGTGTAAAACATGCAGAAACAACACAACTTTCCTATAAAATGCGTCGATTTTGGCCCACCCTGTACATATTTTCCAATAAATCTATGTCAAGCATAAAACTACACTTAAAACATTATCTTTTTATCAAGCTTGCGGCACTTTGATTTTGCCAAAAGCGTAATTGAGTTTATATAAAGTAACCTGAACACTACTGTTATTTATGCTCATAAACATCTGCTTTGTGTATATGCGTGCATTAGGATATTCATGATGTAATTTTAAGATAATTCATTTTCCTGTAGTCAAACACAAATCATTTGGTAACGCATAGTGTATAATTTTAGCTTAACTTTTAAATTGTTGTGAATTTAGAAAGTAATTTGCGGGATAAAGAGTAAAAAGATATACAGTGAGGGCCAAGAGTCTTTTTTTTTTTTTTATCTTTGGACAAACCACGAAGGCTAAAAGCCTAAATACTAACGTACCGTGGGTGTCTTAAGCGAGGTAAGAGGGAGTTTGCTGACACGGGACTTAAATACTTGAAGATTTTGGGGGAAGGAAAGACCTCCGCGGGCAGCAGGTTCCACAATCTAGAAACTCTAGGGATAAAAGAACGAACAAAGTGAGAAGTTCGGGGCCCGTCCAGTTGTACCGTATAGGGATGCATACGCGCGGAACCACGAGTTTCTCTGTTGGGAACCGCGAGTGGAGGAACTATACTGGTCAATTCCTCAGAGCAGAAGCCATGGAAGTACCTATAAAAAAGCGATAAATCGCCCACAGCCCGACGATGGGCAAGAGAGGGAAGCCTTTCTGTAAGTGAAGGATCATTAATGAGACGAACAGCTCTTCTTTGAATAGAATCAAGAATGCTCAGGGTTGTTGGGGACGCCATGCCCCAGACATGAGAACAATATTCCAAGGGAGGTCGGATTTGGGAAACATATAAAGTGTATAAATTAGAAGCGGAAAAATACTTTTAGCTCGAAAGAGAAATCCAAGCTTTTTGAAGCTGCCGTGGCTATAGATACAATGTGTTTATGCCAGTTAAGGTTACTTTCAAATGTGACGCCCACGAGATTGAAGGTGTCTTTGCTCTGTAGAACTTGGCCGCTCATAAGTAGAGGATGAGTATTTGATGACTCTTTTCGCGACAAGGAACATGACTGTGTTTTGGATGCATTAAATTGGACGAGATTTTTGGCGCCCCAATCCAATATTAAATTAAGATCCTGAGAAAGAGATATCTGCATCGCTCTGCGTTTATTTTCCAAGTCAGGTTTAGTGATGGGTTTAGGAACCTGAAAACTGGAGTGAAGGGTACTATCGTCGGCGAAACTATGAATGGAATTAGTTGTGGACGAGAGAAGGTCGTTGATGTGAAGAAGAAACAATGTTGGTGCCAGAACTGAGCCCTGAGGGACTCCAGCATTTATTTGGTGAAAGCTTGAAGAATGGCCGTCCACAATAACTGATATACGTCGATCAGATAGATAACTAGAGAGCCAAGTACAGAGTTTAGTTGAAAGACCATAGGAGGGAAGTTTATTAAGAAGTGCGGCATGCCAGACCTGGTCAAAAGCTTTGGATATATCAAGAGCAACGATCTGGGACTCACCTAGAAACTCAAGAGACTTATTCCAACAGTGTGATACGAAGGAAAGAAGATCTGCTGTAGATCTTTTGTGGCGAAATCCATACTGCCTGTCGTGCAAAATTTTGTGTTTTTCCAAGTACTTAAGAATTTGTGAATTAATTAATTTTTCCATTACTTTACAAAGAACTGAGAGAATTGAAATTGGTCTATAGTTAGATGGAAGCGATTTAGATCCTTTCTTGGGAATAGGTTGAACACGTGCAGCCTTCCAGCTCTCCGGAAAGATACCTGTGTCGTAAGAAATTCGAAAGAGCCGAGTTGATATTGGTGCAAGTTCTGGAGCACATTTTTTTAAAACGATTGCTGGTATGCCGTCCAGCCCAGACGATTTCTTGGTGTTAAGGGAGGAAAGGATACGCTTAATGTGTTTTACTTTAAAAATAATATCGGGCATTTTATGAGGAACTGGGGTAACCGTTGGAATTGGATGATTTACGGGAGGGGCAAGGGTTGAATTGGCAGCAAATTGTTTGGCAAATAGTTCTGCCTTCCCTTTAGCAGTAGAAATAATTTCATCTTCCAAAGTTAGTGGTGGAAAAGAACTGGCGCAAAAATTCCTACTTATGTTTTTCGCAAAGGACCAGAAAGATTTGCTGCCATTTGAGCAAGAAAGAACTTTGTTTTTGATACGATTGTCGAAGGAGTCTTTGGCTTCAGAAATTGTTTGATTGTAGTAGTTTCTTGCTTCAATGCTGGCCTGTCGGTTTTCTGGACTAGGATCCTGTAGAAACTTCTTGTGAGCCTGAACTTTTAAAATTCTGGCTTTTTCACAAGATTTGGAAAACCAGGGTTTGTTATTGGATTTATTGGGGTTTTTGATGGTGTGTGGAATATAGGTTTCAATGCCCTGGAATAGATTTTTTATCGAAACGCACGGACATGTTAATTTTTGATTTTAGGGTGAAATATTTTTTCCACTTTCACCTCCTGTACTGCAACCGTCTAGTAGGGGTGAGAGTCACCCCCAAAATTTTAAAGGGAAAGAGGAGTTGAGAGACACCTTATTTTGAACGACTTTTGATCCTAATTACAACTGCCAAGTTCGAATTTTATGAAATGATTTCCGTTGATATGACAGCTTGTCAAAATTTTAATTTTAATTTTTTTTATTGTATATAATTAAATTACCTGTAAGAGCAAGCGTGTTTATTAAGGCGCGCTCGTGGCTGCTCCGGTTGTATCGGCAAGCGTCGATCTCCGGAGTTAAGCAGTGAAGTGCGCGCCCATAACTTGGATGGGTGACCGGCGGCACACGGTGTTCTGCTGCTCGGGGATGCGGACCGAGCAACAACCATCCAAGTTATGGAATGAATGGTGTGTAAATGGGAAGGAGTAGGGGTCAAGGTACAATAAGCCTTCAGGCTGCAGTGCACCACCTAGGGCGGCGGTCGCCGGCCTGGGTGGGATGACCCCAAAAGGGCGAAAAAAAAAGCGTGTTATACTCAGAGGATATATCTAATAAGGGTTAAGCAATCTTTAAAATTAAATATTAATTAATCTTTCTGGAGAGAGTGTGATTCACCCTTAACTTTTTGGGGTGAGTCACACTCTTACCATATCCCCTTAGTTTAAAGTAGCTTACTCTTACAGGTAATTTAATATTAAAAGTACATTAAAAAATAAAAATCAAAATTTTAAAAAGCTGTCATATCAACGGAAATAATAGCAGTGACTTTAAACATGGCAGTTGTGATCAGGGTCAAGAGGCCTTCAAGATAAGGCATAACTTTGGTCTTGCCATTTAAGATTAACAGGGGTGAGTCTCAGCCCTTTCTGAGCGTTTCGTTGAAAAATCAATTGTTCAAGTTTAATCAAATTGATTCCAGACTTTTGGCCCTCACTGTATAATGCATATTTAGTTACTTTTTTATTTGCTTTATCACAATTTCTAGAAACCTAAAATAGGACAAAATTTTATTATTATGAGTAATTGCATGCTGCTTTAATTTATATTCCGTATTTAATTATATTTAAAAAAGTTAAAGAAAACATTCATTACATATTTTTCAATCGCAAATAAATTTGTAAATATTGGAGATTTCAGAAGAAAACTATGTTTTCCAAGATTTTGACAATGTTTATTTTTATTTTTATTTCATTTTTGTTAAAGTTAGTTAAGATGTTTTAATAAATAATATTTAAAATTTTAACACTGAATGACATAAAAAACATTTTGATAAAAGTTCTAAAGTCTAGATATACTAATAGTCGAGTCAATAAAGCTGTAAAAAATGCAATCTCTGAAAGTCCTTAGTAACAGCTCCGATTTGAATCTCTTATTTTTTATGTTATTTAAATTTAGAAACCTCACGCTTGCGAGCGATTTTTTCGAGAAATAAATCGTGGACGACTGAACTAAAAAAAATATTTCAAACCCAATAAATATTATTGGAGTGGCCGTAGAGTAGGGCGGGGCTAGTTGAGCAATTTTTCACTTGATCGGTTATAGCTCCTCAACAATATGTCTTAATGACCTATGATGCATACTGATGGATTGGCAATTTATCCTTTAGCAATAGTGTTCATAGTAACTTCTTTTTGTAAGCTAAATTAAGGAGCTACATCTATTTTAATGTAGATAGTCAGGTATGCTCAACGTACCCCATATTATGTGAGGTAAGTTGAGCAAGGGTATGGGCTAGTGGAGCACTTAGAAAGTACAGCCAAATTATAGGTATAATGTTAGGTAGGTTTACAATAAAAATACATTTTGACAATTTGCTTTTTATATTTATAATCCTATAGTCACAAAACAACAAATATCATCAATAAAACTGCAATGTACCTAACTACTGAATTTAAACTTGAATATTTGTATAATTATTATTAACATAGCTTATACAAATCATAAAAAAACATTTAAGACCTTTAGGAGTCTAAATCTTCATTTAAAACAAAACAAAGTAATTTTTTACTTGTTTAAAAAAACTAAAAATCAAATCAACAAAACATCAACTCCAAGTTAACTTTATTATAGCATTAATTAAAGATTAGACTTTCTATTAATAAACAGACTTTATATGCAACTATCAATATTGCTGATATAATTAAAAAAATATATTAAATAGATATTATTTGTCAGTGATTTGGCTCCTTTTGTTGGACCAGCCTTTGGGTATGGTCGAACTATTTCCGGAGAAAATTTATGAATTAGATAGGTCAGCTCGTTTTTTTGTTGCTTGTACGGGATGCAGCCTCATATAAGTCTTGAGTAGTATAGGAACCTCTAGTAGTCGAACTTTTATAAGTCCGTATCCTAAAAAAATAAAAAAAACATTTTATACTTCTGTTAAAATCGTGGGGTTAGGTGGACAACTGTAGCTCAACTAACCCCGACCTGAAATTTTAAAGCAAAAGTGAATTTATTAAAAAACGGATAGAATTATATTCACTATCTTTATAAAAATCAAAACTGCAATAAATTTACTAAAGATTAACACTTACTTGATTGAAAAAGGATATTATTTAACTATTACAGACGAAATATTCTGTCTGAAAATTATTATACTTTTTAATCACAAAATAAACAATACGTGGGGGTACTTTTCTCGATCGCCGCGCCACCACTGGCGGTCGCGCGATGTGTTTCTCTTGCGCAACCCCTTCTTTACGCTATTTGATGCGTTTGCGTACGGTCGATAGTTTTTGATATATTTGGATTGCCCAACTTACCTTTATGCTCAACTAGCCCCGCCCTACCCTACCTAAAAAATTGCTTAGCGAAAAATCGGTCAGCGGCTAAGCGTGTCACTCTGTTTTATAATTCGGTTTGATTTCTAAGCGACTTTCGTTCCATTAAAAGCGACACGAGCACGACGTCTTTTTCCAAAGAGATTTTAATTTCCGAAGTGCAAAGTAGACCCATTTTATGGCAGAATACACACAAACATTTCAAAAATAAAAGTGTGACAGACAAAATATGGACAGAAGTCGTATAGAAGTTTGTATAAGAGATGAAATTTCCCGTATGCTTTCCTCTATCTGTTAATGGGATGTACACCATACTTCCTTTCTTTTTATAAAACACTCTATAAATGGATCATCTTCTAAAAAAGGGCAATTTGACGCGGTCCTGTGAGAGGCATGACGAAAAGAAACTGATATCTGAATCGCTTTTCTGTGGACATCTTCTCACTTATCGCCCGCTACATTGTCGTGAAAGATTTAACTCGCGCGATAAATCTTTTGCAAGCGTGGCACTTATAAAGGTATACTTACCTACCTAATTTATTTAAAATTTAAAATACATACAATATTTTTTTAATAGTGTTTCTACTTAAATGTGTCTGAGTGCATTAACAATACGTATAAACCGTACATTTTTTTTTAAATACTTATTTTGAAAAGATCCTATCGCCCTTTAAAATTTATGTTTATGAATTTTTATAAATGCTCTTATTTTTCCGAATATGGCACACGTGTGTAAAAAACGAGTTTTTTCCGATTCAAAATATGGCCATAAATTCATGTTTTGCTAGGAAAAAATACATTTTGCAAAAATTTTAGTGGTAATTGCATTGTAGAAATGAAAATACTGATTTGGTAGTTGCATTCGATTATATGTATTTTTTAATGTACCTGTTGGAAAAGAAATTACTTTATTCCACAGTGTATCCGAAGATAGTAATAATTGATGTTTGTTTGTTAAACTTCTACTATGTTTTAACTTTTAGAAGCTAAAAAGAATATTGCATAAAGTACGTTATACAGAATGTTTTTCCTTTGTTGGGATTATGGGAAATAGGCCAAACAGTAAAGGATACAAAAAAATTAACAGTCGTATTCGCCAAGCTCTGACAAATATTTATCAGACTGATAGCCTACGTTATAAGTAGGCTATCAGTCTGATATATATTTGTTAGAGCTTAGTTAATACGGCCGTGTTTTGTGCTCATTTTTAGTGTTTAGTTTAATGGCGACTGAAGACACAGGGTGATTCTCAAAATTCGTCGATTTTTATAATGTCTTGGTACTTAGACATTTTTAGAGATAGAAGCAAACTTTAAATAGAAAAGTTTTATACTTTTTACGTAGAATCCAGTGGTGTACTGAAAATAAATATAAATATTATAATTTTTGAAGTAGTAGCAAAAGTTACATTCTTTTAAATGGGGCACTGAGTATCTCAGAACATTGCCTTTTTTGCAATTGCAATATTATATAACACTTAAAGTTTTGCTTTGTTCTAAGCAGCTAAAATACCAAAAAAAAATAGTAGTTGACTATTGACTGACAATATTGATTTATTTTTAATAGGGTACCTATATTAAAAACCCAATTTGACAAGAATACCAAAACATTTAACAAAAATAATACCAAAACAAAAAACCAGCAGAAATAAGAATCATGTAATACAGCAACTAAACAATTATCTTATAGCCTTATCAAACAATTCGCGCATGCGCGGTGAATTTTTCAACTCACAATCAGTTGTATAGACATCTACAGTGGTCAAATTTCCATTTTGAATGTTGGAAATGTAAAATAGGGGTACTACAATATTGCGCCTCTGATTCAGCATAACTATCCTTGAGAGCCGTTAACCTATATCTTATTTTACCA
The DNA here is from genome assembly GCA_014170235.1 of Listronotus bonariensis. Classification (NCBI taxonomy): domain Eukaryota; kingdom Metazoa; phylum Arthropoda; class Insecta; order Coleoptera; family Curculionidae; genus Listronotus; species Listronotus bonariensis. The sequence continues at coordinate 56,745 of JACEGR010004153.1, forward strand.
ATTCATTGCCTAAACTATTAACATTTGTGCTTTAAAATTTATCTTCGCACTGGAGTTATGCCAGAAACTCAATTAAATATTTTTCCATTTCATTTACAACATACATGTTAGTAGAGACCGAGTAACAGACCAACACGTTAAAAATAAAATTAAAAACACAATCTTTACACATTGATTTACTGTAAGATTTTTGTTTTCTAAAAATAATTCTAAAACATACATTTAATTTTAATGTAACAAGGGACTTTAATAGTGAAATTTTATTTTTACAAATATTTTTAGATACTTTGAAAACGTTTTTTATTTTGTAGATTTAAAACAAAATCGAATGTTATATTGTTAATGCTATCTAAAATTAACTTAAATGCTGACCAACCTATTAGTATTTCTTACAATAGAATATAAATATTTAAATGTTCTCATATTATTTGTCACTATGGCAGTAAATCAGCAATAATTGACGTATAGCGTATTATACATTTGTGATGTAGAATTTAAATAAGTAGGTATTTAAGAAAAAATCAAACCGACTTCAAAAGATAAATAAAACTCGCCAAAAATTTAAAAATAATAAATAAAAAAAAATAGAAAAATGAAATCGGGAAATAACATTCCGCTAAACTACTAAACGTTAATAACTAAACACACAAAAGATATTTATATTTTAATACCATATGTTATTACCCGAGTTTATTTTTTTCATTCATTATTTTTTAATTTTTAGTGAGTTTTATTAACCTTTTAAAGTCGGCTTAATTTTTTTAAAACATATTTATTTTACTTTTTCATAGTTTTTCATTATTAACATTTAATTGGTGACCATTGACTAAAAAACAGTACTAGTACCTTTTTCTCACAAATAAACGGCAATGCTACCCCTAATAGGTATAAGTTGGGTATAAACGAAAACACCTGACCCACAAAAATAAAATACACGCAATTGCAACAAAAAAAAAAGAATTATTAGCTAAATGACAGAGACATCGACATGACAAATAAAAATATTTTGACATTACATTTACCTTGATTGTTCAAATATCCAGCATAGCTAGAATGGCATATTTTTACTAGGGGCAGCTTTCACTGAAAAATATGTACAGTCTTGTATCTTTGTCTTTCGCGATCCCAAATGGGTTTTCTTATGGGACCACCGCCAAAGTGCGCTCTTTTGAAAAAAAAAAAAGAATTTTGAAAATCGGTCCACAATTGACGGAGTAATCGGTGTACATAGATAAAAAAAAGTGTCGATAGGGTTTTCAGAGCGGGATTCCGGGCTCCCGAAATCCGGGATCCCGGAACATTTTTATTCCCGAAAATCTCGGGATTGCTGCATGTATGTCCCGAAAATCCCGATCTTTGTAACATATAAAATTTTAAACTGTTATGTTAAAAAATGTGTTTCTTATTTTCTTCATCGACGTTTTATTTAATTTTAGAGGTTATTTACATTTCTTTTATGGCACAAACGGGGATTAACCTATCTCCGAACGGGGAATCCCCTATTTGCCAGTCAGCGACAATCGTTGTTTACTTTGTCGTTTTTGTTTCACTTAATACTTAAATGTGTGTCGGGCAGTGTGTGGTTAACTGGTTATGTGTGGAGAGTCTGAAATAAGAAAAAAACCTACTAAGATTTTAAGCCTAAAACAAAAACTTTAAGAGGCAATAGGTTCTGTATCTGTAACTACACATAACAAAGCCTAATTGTCAAAGACCGGACAATTCCAAAGTACGCCTAAACACTATTAACGTAATTAAACAAGTTAATAAAAGCGTGTTAAAAAGAAATGTCACTTTATGAGAATGGAGAATTAAGAGGTTTATATTTTCAACAGTGTTATGAATATTTACTGTCAGTAGCGCCAACAAGTGTCGAAGCTGAAAGAGCCTTTTCTTCGGCGGTCACATTTGCGACTAAACTTAGATCTCGTTTAAGTGATTTTTTAGATACTTTAGTGTTTTTAAGAGCACATTTTGTTTTTTATAAACATAACTGTTTAATTTGAAAGTTATTTTGTTTATTTTTTTAAGGATGTGTTTAGGTTTTAAGTTTATTTTTAGACTTTTTAGTTAGGTTGCTAGGTACCTACGAACCTAGGTATGTAATACGTAATGTACAAATGTACTGAAAATGTTTTTAGTTCTGAATTTTTAAATAATCTGTTTTCAGTTAACTGCATTTTTCTTGCTCGGGATACTGTTATTACTGTTAAATATTTTATTGAAAATATAATTAGGGTCGGTCCCGGAATCCCGGGATTTTGATTTTTATCCCGGGATTTTAAAACGGTATACCAATCCCGAAAACTGGAAACCCTAGTGTCAAACATATATGACCTCCTCCTTTTTTTGAAGTCTGTTAATAAAGAGTCTATGTATGTATATAGAGTTATGTCTTTATATTTGGTCCGATCGCAAAAAAAAAATGGTTTCTTTAGATTCGTCAAAATAATTATTTATTATACAAGGGAAAAAAGTTTGAGGTTGTATTGTCAATACAATGACAATACACCGAGAGCTAAAATCTAAAATTTTTCCCGTGTGTAATACACTATTTTTCTGTGACGAAAAAAAAAACTTAATGATATAAAAAACATATTATTTAAATATGTTAAGTTGAGAAATGATGTAAAATTTAAAGTTTAAAACTGGTCGGCTGTTATTAATTTAGAAATAAAAGTGATTGTTTATTGGTTATTTTAAATACTACAAAGTTAAAAATATGTCTGATTTTATTTTGGATTTAAAGGAAATGTAAGTTTTGTATAATAAAATAATATATTCTAAAATTAAATATCTACCTTAAATTACGTGTATGTTTGTCCGGAAAAAAATAATTTTATAAAAAGTCACACTTTAGTACCTGCCAAGAGAGACAAAATGTCAATTTTTGGGAATCATGGGAAAAAATCTTTGTTTTTGAAAAGTGCTTATCTAAAAGGGGTTGCCATGCAAAAAATAATAGTTAAAACAAGGAAATGTTAATCCACATGTCTTGTGCCTATTTTTTATACTACTCACTAAAACATTGCGATTTCATTTTTCTGACATCACCTGGAATCATAAGATTTATTTCCTTCCAATCATGGCCACCAAGATGCAATATTATAAATGACTCCCAAAAAACCAAGTGAGCTCAAAAACTTTTCAAAATTCCACATTTTGATTAAGAATGTAACATAAAAAAATTTGGTCCATTTCCGGTTAAACCGGAAGTGACTGGGCAGTCAACGAGTCTTATTTTGATATATCTAATACTCTAGAAGTTATAGCTTGTCTAATAAATTCGTTGACATCAGGTAGGTATTTATAATTTGTACCATAATAAATTTCTCCAACCCAATGAGTTAAATCATCATCTTCATAAAAAAACAAACAAAACGGGAGCCCACGATGGAAAATGAGGATTTACTTGAGTGTATCTATTGGATTGCAAAGCTTAAATGAAAAAAAAGTTATATAATGTATACGTTTTCATCGGTGGGGAAAGAGGCTATAGATTTTTAGTCAAAAAATACTTTTATTATTTCGGCTGGTGAAACTCGTTTGGATCGCATGTATTTTTCGTTTTCCTTAAATTATTTTCTTTAAAATAATAAAAAAAGCCACGCTTGAGAATGTCAAATTAACGTTTTTTTTACAACTTTGTAGCCTGCCGCTTTCTTTAGGTCACCCTGAAATTACCATATTAGTGGATATTACTGTTTAGCATGTAATTAGCTTACCCTATCTTAATCTGACGCGTTCAAAATTTTATATTTTTGTTTTTTACTATCGGCCCTGTATACGAGGCTCATATTTGGTGGAGGTCCTGAACCGGGTACAAGGTATCCTCCGGTATATTAGTCTGCTGCGCTGTAATAAATCCCGAAATCCCCCTTTGGGGCTCCCTACCATTATAACCGCACCAGCAAATTTCAACTTTTTACTTTATATTTATTTTTACAAAACAAATTAAATATAATACCAAACTGAGCGTTATCCATACACTTATAACTGTTTGTTAAGATCCCACCATTGAGTATTCTTTTGTAGGGCTTGGTGTTTACAGTTTACCTTGTTAGCAACAAAACTTTTAAAAGGTTTTTTACCCGTTTTGGCTTAGCGATTTTCAAGTTTTTAAACGAAATTGTGTTATTCTTGAAATTTATTGTTTATTATCTTCCGTACCTACTTCTCGAGTAAACAAAACTTTGCAATATTATGTCGCTGAAGTGAAGAGATTTAAAAAATATTAAAACGTAACTTTTTAAGATTTTATTTAAAGATAATTTAAACTTTGTAAGTGCTGTCGTTTTAAAGTTTGAAGCAATCTATTACCTACATTAAACTTTTGACGCGTCCTGCTGCCGTTCTATCAAATTTATTGTTAAACTGATTTCCGGAAGACCATTGCTAAGAAAAAGGTAAAAAAACGATCAAAAGTTACTTGTTACAAGGAGCTTTTTAAACTTGGTATTGTACCTAAAAGTAATAATATTTGATATTTATTACCCAGGGTGTTTTTCTTACCCTTAAACGACAATATCAAATTGTTTATACTTAAATGACAATATGGGTCGCTTATGCCCCCTGAAGAATTATTGGTAAAGTTCGAACAGCAAAAAACCTTTCTGATACCTTTGGTTGTTTTGTAATTAAACCTATTACTTTTTGTAAAAAGTAAAATTTAAAGAATCTATTGAGTAGTCCGTTACTTTGTGACAATACATTTTTACGTAGAATGTAAAAATAACAAAGTAAAATTTATTTTTGCACATCTCTAAATTCTCATGATTATTCTTTAAAACATTATTTGTGTGCAGCTAAGCATAGGTCTTCCAATGTTGTTTAATCGGCCTGTTTTGCATGTATTTGTGCTTTTGAAAAGTGTGTCTTATTTCTGCGCATTTTTCCTTAAGAGTAACAATTTTATGCAGCATGTTGTAACAATAAAATATCAAGGCTTTTGCAGTACGTTCTGTCCCTTAAGGTTCAGAGAGATGCAAGATTTATTTCATCAAAGGTTTAGAAAGCCATTGTAACCACTGCTTACATAAATAACTTTGTTGTAAATGTGCTAAAGCTACTTCACCGTACGATTAATTTGCGGTTGGTTCATACACTATTTCGTCTGCCTCCACTTCTTTCTCTTCTTGATCTTCAGATTCACTTCCATTATCACTCAAGTCATAGTTATTGTTGTCATTATCCTTATTACTGTTTTTATGTCATATTTTTATCTCTTTAAGTTCCTTTTAACTTAAAAAGAAAATAGACATGTCAGTTTTATTCCGCAAATATTAAAACGAGTCGCCGGCGGCAACCTAAACACCTATAATTCAGGCAATAAACTTCTATTGCATACGTTATTTGCTGTGGTAATAGTGACAGCCAAACCACAAGAATAAATATATTAACCAGAAGGATATCTCTTTTACCTTGAGCGGCGCAGGCTGTGACCTTCGAGGGCTACTAAACCGAAATTCTAAACCGAAATTGCCAGTGCAGTAGTGAAAGGCGAAGCAACGACTCGGTAACGGTCAATGTATTTTATATAGTTTATTGCGATACGTTTTATTTTTCTGGACTATAATATTCTGTTTAGTGATTTTTCTGTGAATTGTGTAATTAATTACCTATCATGGAAGAAGAAAAGAAAAAAGTAGGCCTTGTTTGCAATTAATTATTTAATTAAATTATTTGGTAGAATTAGATTATTCCATACACTCCAATGTATAAACAAGAATTTCAAAAATGTTAAAAATAGAAAAATTGTCATATGGAAAAATAAATAGACACTTGTGTAAATTATACAATACATATTTTAAAAAACTGAAGCGTATCCAGAGTAAATTTTATGATAGAAATGTCAATTGCCCAACGATTTTATTATTTGTCTGATCAATACCCCAGATTGATGAGAAGATTGGTGCGATCTGGTAGCTAGGACTTACCGAATTATTTTTTAGCTTTTAGTACAATAAAACCGTTTAACATAAAAAGTTTTTTTACATAATTTATTTTCAAGTTTTTAGTTTTGTTGTTAGTTGATACTTCTCATTCTATTGAGTTCGCCTTACTATAACTAACCAGAACTAACCAACGATTTTATATTGAAGTAGTTGTGGAAAATATGTAATTTGCCATTTTGCAGCAGCGTCCATCTTGAATTTTATTTTTTTATAGTGAGCTCTATTCTACCAACCAAGCCCTTTCATTTGATACCCATATTGAGGTAGTTGTGAGAAAAAATATGTAATCCGCCATTTTGTGGCGGCGGCCATTTTGGATTTTAATTTTTTTATAGTGGGTTCTATTCTACCAATCAAGCCCTTCCATTTGATACCCAAATTGAGGTATTTGTGAAAAAAAAATGTAATCCGCCATTTTGTGGCGGCGGCCATCTTGATTTTTTTTATAGTGAGCTCTATTCTACCAACCAAACCCTTTCATTTGATACCCATATTGAGGTAGTTGTGAGAAAAATATCTAATCCGCCGTTTTGTGGCGGCGGCCATTTTGGATTTTAATTTTTTTATAGTGGGTTCTATTCTACCAATCAAGCCCTTCCATTTGATACCCATATTGAGGTATTTGTGAAAAAAAATATAGAATCCGCCATTTTGTGGCGGCGGCCATCTTGGATTTTATTTTTTTCATAGTGGGTTCTATTCTACCAATAAAGCCCTTTAATTTGATACCCATATTGAGGTTGTAGTAAAGTAATATGTAATCCGCCATTTTGTATCGGCGGCCATGTTGGATTTACAATTCAAATTCAAAATCCTTTATTTCTTTAAACATACATGTATGTATAGAAAACGTCAATAATCATAAAGAATATGTTATATTGTATTATCATCAAGACTAAGGAAGTGTACCAAATTTCAGATCGATCGGTCGTCAGGAAGGGGGTCAAATTTCAATTACTAGATTTGACCCAAAAAATAATTCCAAATAAATAACAAACAGGTCAAGTAAAACCGTTTAAAAATGATTTTTTACATCCTTGTGAACAATTTCCAATTAGTTATTTAATTAAATGGTTTGTTACAGTTAGACTATTCCATACCCTCAAATGGATAAATAGAAACTTCAAAAATATGAAAAATAAAAAATTGTCATATGCGAAAATAAATAGACACATTTCATAATAATTATTAATATATCTCAATACGACATATTATTAAAGCATCTGTTTTATTTGATTGCATAGATGTTATAAAATGCATTATAATAATATTAAAATATATTTTTAAGAGATAGGCGCCTAAACATGTTAATTTCTTAGGTACGCTCATGAAACGCCTGCAAAATATGCAGTTCGAGGTCATGAGACGCGCTAGGAGACATCAAAGAAGCCGCCTTCGAGATATCCTTCTGGTTAATATATTTATTCTTGTGGCCAAACCACAAATGTAGGTTTAGCAGCAAGATTTTAAATCAAGTTTTGCCAGAAATATGTCTAAAATATTATTCAGTGGAGTAACGAGCAACCCCGTGTCATGCTATGAAAGTGCATATTAACATGGGTCGGCAAATTTTTCGTTCGGGTGTTAATTCTTTAAAAACTTATTTATATACTTATATTATTGAAAAAAAACAAATTCTGCAAATTTTTTGCTTATGGGTCAGATACAATTTAGAGGATTATACGTTAAAATATTAAGAGTTAAAAATGTTTTTTTTTAAATTTAAATAAATTACCGTAAAACGGGGCTACTTGCACACCGCGGGGTAACTTGCACATCACGTTTATCTGTCATATTTTTTTATTTATATATTTTTCTTTTGGTTTTTTTTGGTGTTTAACGATGGGTTTCTATTGTTACCGGTAAACAGAACGTAAAAAATGGTTCGTACTTACCAAAAACTCCGGGGTCAAGAACTTACCGGAATTATACAGAAACGGCCATGCGCGAAGCAATAGAAGCTGTCAATGCGGGCATGTCAAAAAACTAGCAGCTCAAACGTTCGGAGTGGAACGGACGACATTAGGTCGACGTCTTGCCGGTGCGTACACGAAAGCAGTCGGTCGTCCCAAGGTTTTAAGTGATGAAGAAGAGGCTCTTATTTCGAGGACATTGGGTTTTGTGGCAAATTGGGGGTTCCCACTCACAAAGGTTGATATTCGAGATGTGATCAAAAAGTTTTTGGACAAACAGGGAAAAACGGTTAGAGTGTTCAACAATAACTATCCTGGACCTGATTTCTTAGATTCATTTATAAAGAGAAATAAGTTGAGCACCAGAATGGCGTCTAACATAAAGAGATCCAGAGCATCGGTTGATCGAGATGAAATTTTACAGTTCTTCGACAATATTGACTTAACAATTAGGGAAGTGAAAAGTGAAAACTTTTACAACTACGACGAAACAAACGTAACAGATGATCCTGGGTTCAAGAAGGTGGTTGTGCCTAGGAATACGAAAAGGGTGGAAAGAGTTCAGGAGCATTCCCGTGCTACCATAAGCATAATGGTTTGCGGAAATGCTAATGGAGACCTTTTGCAATCTATGGTAGTGTATAAAGCATTAAATTTATACGAAAACTGGACGAAAGGTGGACCACAAGGAGCGAAATATGCAAGCAGTTCGAGCGGATGGTTCGATATGAACTTGTTTGAAACGTAGTTTTTCGAGCTTTTCCTGCCTCACGTCGAATCAACCAGAGAGAATAACGACAAAGTGGTCCTCATTGGTGACAATTTGGCAAGTCACTTTTCACCAAAAGTGATAGAGGCGTGTGGTTCTAATAATATCTACATAACTCCCTTCCCAGCCAACGCCACTCACTTAATGCAGCCGCTTGATGTGGCTGTATTTGCCCCTATGAAAAAGAAATGGAGGGAGATTCTCGATCAGTGGAGAAAGGAGTCTTGTTTCCAAGGAACTATCCCGAAGGAACAATTTCCGAATCTTTTGGATAAATTGTGGAGAGGAATAAGCCCCAAAGTGTCACAAAATCTAAAATCAGGATTTAGAGCCACCGGCTTGCATCCTGCAAATCCTGACGAAGTTTTGAAGCGCATTCCTGATGGAGTGCAAGATGCGGAAGTCGAAAGAATTTTAGACAGCAGCTTGATTGATTTGCTGAAAGAACACCGTGGAACGGGGGCTGAGAAAAGACGAAAAAGGGGAAAAAAGTCGAACCTGGAACTGATGCGGCTCGGATTGTTACATTAGATTCTACTGTGGCTTCTGAAGATCCTTCAATGGTCACGAATGATTCACCAGCAGCAGCTGACAAACCGGAACCCTCTACAAGTAGTGGTGTGAAAGGCGCACAACAAATCTCCAGCAGAAAAAGCAAGATAATAAGAAAATACGAGTCTTCCCAATGTGCTATCTGCAGAATTAACTGGAAAGATTACAGAGGCACAAGTGATTGGATTCAATACACGAAATGTCAAGCATGGATTTGTGGACCCTGTAATAAAGATAGCAAAGACCCATTTTTCGTGTGCGAGCGATGCGATGATTCAGAAGATGAACAGTCTCCCTTCGATGACAGTGATGCCGATAAAGACTTCCAAATTGACGATTAGCCAGTGTTTTTTAAGGATTGTGATGTTTTAAAGAATGTGCCTTAATTTACCAAAGCTTTAGTAAGCGAGAGAAAGTGTTTATTTTTTATTTTTGATAACTTGTTATTTACATTTTTCTAAGTATTTTTGTATAGAACCTGTTTAAGTTTATTGCATTTTGACGCATAAATAAATTTTTCTCTTTAAAATAAAGATTCTTAATTAGTATTATTCGGAATTTATTGCCATGGGTCTAAAATATCATTTTTTGATACGACTGCGGGGTAACATGCACTCAAAAGTCATAAGCATTCATTTTATAATAATCGTTTCGTAAGTGTGCGAGTTGCCCCAAATACGGGGTAACTTGCACACCTAAAAAAATTTTTTTGGGGACCCATGGCTGGAATTTCAAAATTTTACATCCAGCCATGGATACCCCATGGCTAGGTCGGTACAATGTAATTTTTTCGAAGCTGCAAAGTTACAACATACAACGGTATATGGGAAAATATGCTAAAGAGGTGTGCAAGTAGCCCCGTTTTACGGTATAAAAATTGCATAAAAATTAGTTGCGTACATTATTTTTGTCAGAAATACTTTTTAATGTGTCACTTGAGTCGTCTTTGGACATAATAATTGAATTAAGTTTTGGCTGAATAAGCCCCTCGTTGTTAATATCACTGAAAATTTCATCAAAGTTTGGACAAGGAATATTTAATATATTAATATAAAACCATTTTTTTCAACACCCTGTATCTTGGGAACAATGCATTTTAGGACCTATGTTTATATAACCTTTTCTTTTATAAAATTAGCTTAAAAATATGCCTGAGGATAAACGGTCTTTGAAATTAGATATCAATTAATCGTTTTGACGAAGGTGTTACTCCCAAAAATTTACAGGTGAATCACATCCTCGCCAAAAAGATGAATTTATTTATTATTTGAAAGATCGTTAAAACCTTTGTCCTATCCATTAGGTTAAAGTACATTGTTCTTACAGGTAATTTAATATTATACAATAAAAAAGTAAAAATTAGAATTTTGAAGTTGTTATGTCAATGGAAATAAAAATAGAGACTTTAAACTTGGTAGTTGTAATCAGAGTCAAGAGATCTTTAAAATAAGTATCACTTGACTCCTCTTTCTATTTAAGCTTCTGGGGGTAAGTCTTACCCTTGATAGAGGGTTGCAGTTCAGGGGGTAATAGTGACAAAAATGTTTTTCTCTAAAATCAAAAATTGACCTGGAGTGCCCAAAATTAGGATTGTGTCGTTTTCACCCTGTATTTGTCTAAAAGATATTTTGCCAAGGCAGTCGCGGATGCAGTTCCAGAGCTAGTAATTGGTCCTAATGGTGTGTTTTTTTGTGTGAATTTTAAGTAGTTCATAAAGATGTTGAGGTTTACTGTTGTGTGGTGTTAAAGCTCACTTTCTGTTTTATTCTTAAGAAAGTTTTGCCAAGGTTTTTTATATTTTATTTTTTTTAAATGACGTGGAATACTGGTTAAACGATTTACGTTTGCCTTTTTAATCATAAATGATTTCATCTCTGACTATCATCCCATTTTATTTGTCTGCTGAAAGAATTTTGATCGATTTTTTAAAGGTTTTTAGGGCTGATAATTTATTTTTATTAACATTAGTGTGGTTTCGTTTCTAAAAAATTTTACTTCCAATCAGAGTTCTTCCGCATCTGGTCCCTGAAGTCAAATTGATTCTACACATTCTACATAACTGATTACGTCTAAAATAAATAGCTGTTCTATTTGAAGAAATAACCAAATTTAAACCTTCAAAAAGAGTTTGGGAAGACAAAGGTATTCAAGATAGTCTTTTTGTTGAAAGTTTGTGTAAGTCTGTCTTATATGTTGTTGTATTTTTGTTGTAAGTCGATTTTTACTTTTCTTTCTATCTTCTGAAGAATTCGGTTATAATCTTCTTTCTGTACATATTCTTTAATTTATTTATATCGCTGGGCAATTTTTTTAAAGCAACTGTAAGTTCTTTCAGCAATGTTAGCTTATTTGAAATCGGAGAAAAACATCATCAGGATCAAGCATCAGAGATTTAATCGCTTCTTCGAGGATTCGCTTACCTCTTTCTCTTGGTTATAGGTTACTTTAGGCAAAAACCAACTGGCATAATGTTGATATCGCAGGATTTTTGTAAAATATTAATGTGATCATTTTTTTTTGTAAGCCTAATCCAAGTATTCTTATACCCTCTGAATAGTTTTTTGATACAACGGGAGAATTATTTTTGTCTGGTCCACTTCCAAATATGATACTTTATTTGTAAACTACAAAAAATCCTATAAAATTGGTATTTTTAATTATGTATAATCAAAAATGAAAAAGTTAGAAAAGGTGTAAATTTATAATTTTAGTTTAAAATACTTCAGTAGGTGCACCTAAAAATACCTATTTATGAGCAAACTGGTTATTTATAATATTAAAAACAAACAGCACGGCTGGTATTTATGATCAACGCAAAAAACAAATAAAAATCTTGTATATTTGCGTTAAAATGTTTAACGATGCATTTATCTTCTAATAAAATTTAAAATGTAGTTTACAAACGCTGTTTAAGCCGGGGCACCATCGGGCATCGGCTTCAAGAAAGCCTATGTTAAAAGCAAATTTTAAAATACCGCAAGTTGCTTTGATGTTTCTAATCGCTTTTGCGAAATTTAATATGTCGAGCAGCAAATTATAAGGCTGGGTTAATAATGTTATAAATGTTGTGTAGTTAGGGAGTTTATTTTTACCACAGAATGGATAAATGGGGTAATTTGCTTATAAGTTTGGGTTACATAGATAAACTTTACGAGTTTACGTTTTTAATAGTAACTGGTTCGTTGACTAGATTAAAGTGTGACACACGGGTCAAATGATTACCCAATGCCTATGGTGATTTTCGTTTCGCCTGACGTTATAATAATCAAAGTTTCGATTTCGTTTTGCCTCTCCACATAAAACTGGATAGGAAATAAAATCAGTTAACTGTTATAATAAACGCCCCTTTCATAGGGCCTGTACGGGGTGGTACCTAGAGTAATTTTTTTTCTTTAATAGTAGAAACAGTTACTTAGAAAACAATAACTATACACAACGCATGATTTGAGAAGCCAGAAAGGCAATACTGGTAGCTGCAGGCCGCAAGTAACCACATTTGCTTGCTGATGATCAACTGAGTAACGTCTACAATTTGTGCCTTTTGTTTTGCGTTCAAATTTTATTTTTTATTGTTTTGATTTTAATACAGGGTGCGGGAACGGCTTTCCTTACGATGTGGCCAAACAACGTTCTTTTTTATACACAACTAGCCGACCCGTGCCAACTGACAAATTTTTAAAAGCTCTTTAGTATCAAAAACAAGTCAAACAAGTTGCAGTTGAAAGAAAATTGTTAAATAGGGGTTGATTTACCTTCTAATAAAAATATGCTCGAAATGTCCTTCGTTAGCTTTCAAAAATGCATTAATTTTCTTCCTCGCGCAAACATGTTTTTATTGTTTAAGATTTGCTCACATTTTAATGATAAAATAGACACAGTTGTTACTTTACTTTTAAACTCTCCTTTTATTTGCTTTTAAAAAGACAAACTATTAGATAAAGTAATTAAGATGTATTTGCTTCCAAACAAACATTAAAGGTAAACATTATTATTTGGTAAGTTAAAATTAAACAAGTTCACGAATTTCCAAATCCGCACACCTCATCTAAAGAAAAAGAACATGTAGTCTCTAGTCAAGGCGCGTCGTCTATTATATCGTCGCGCATCGGCGCCCTCATTGCGCCACGTCCTACGTCTCTGCTTTGACTGAGGCACAACTTCCCACGTCTCAACTGACCCGTACTGTTCCGTACCGCTGCGCTATATCTTCGCTTTATAATGGAATCTCGAATGAGCTGCCGATCTGGTAATATCGACACACAAAACTAGATGGCGCCAACAGTACCGAATCCCACAGTAATTTTGTTTTTTCTTTTCTCTCGCTATCTCTTATATGTAAAAAGGAGGAGATAAAGAATAGCATTTCTTTACCGGGTCTTTAACAGTCGTCGATTCTGAAGGCGCTTCTGTACGAGGATTTTTACCCGGTAATATTAATTTCTGTAATAATTGTAGTATAGATGTCGTTGGGTATATTGCTCTACCGAACTTTTGTTTAATTATGTTTGTCTCTTTTAAAAAGAAGTAAAAAGTTTTTAAAGTAATTAAAATAACGTCCGTAGTAGCACAACCACGTTGTCCAAAAGGTGCTGAAAAAAGCAAAAAACTGCATGTTTTAGAGAACAACGTTTACGGAACAGGATAACCAATGGGTTAAACCAAAAACAATTGTAGTTTCACTATAGACACCCAGAACAATGCTAAATTTATGGTCATCAGCTTGGACGCTCACTTCGTGGAATTTATGAAGCGAGTATCCATCGAGTACACACGTAAACAGTACGTATAATTTGCTGCTTCATAAATTCAGGCAAGCCAGCGTCCAAACTAATGACCAAAAATTTAGCATTGTTCTGGGAGTTTATAGTGAAACTACAGTTGTCTTTGGTTAAACATCTAATAACCCGACACCCACGGTACTTTCTTATTTAGGCTTAAGCCTTCGTGGGATGTCAAAGGAAAATCTATTGTTTCACAATACAGATATTTTATTTACATTTAAACGAATTTTTAACTGGAAGTAACTTTATTTCAGGGTTTTCTTTAGTTAATCTGTATATCCCTTAAATTACACTAATTAACATAACTAATTAGTATTAAGCGGTGACATTCTGTTGTAATTATAGACAATATAATAGAAGACACGCTTAGTAATCAAAGGGACAAAATACATACAATATTTAATTTTCATGATTTAATAGTCCTTGTGCTAAATAATGATATTGTTTCAGAGGCTATTAAGGAACTTACATATTTGTGGCTCAATTTTTAAATTGTTTGAAATGTTGATGTACAGACTGCCCACGGATGGGGAGTAACAAAAGGACAAATGGACCAAAAATTTCATTTTTCCAAAAAAAAGTCATTATTCATTAAAAATTTTGTTTGTTAAAAAAATAGGAATCACACAAAGAAAACGTTGATTTTGCATACAGGGTTCGCAAAAACTTAACAAACATGAGTAAACTACCTTTATTTTTAACTACAATTAAGTAACAAAGTCAGAGTCTCAAATTTGTCAAATATATTAAAAGGTGACATGTTTCGCCGTCTCCGGCATCATGAGACCTAACTATTTACAAACAACAGCTGTTGTTTTTAAATAGTTAGGTCTGATGATGCCGGAGACGGCGAAACATGTAACCTTTAATATATTTGACAAATTTGAGACTCTGACTTTGTTACCTTAATTGTAGTTAAATCTATGTTGAGTCTCTTTGAGAAAATGGACAGATTCTTAAGTACCTTTATTTTTATTTTTAAGCAAAAATCATTTAAAAACATTATTTAAAAAACCCTTTTAAATAACTTTATTAATGATACAGGAATATCAAAAAGATTCACGAAACCGATTTTGAAGTTATTAAAAATTCAATATTTTAAATTTTTATCATAAAATGTCTTAAAAATCTTTTATAATTTGCTTTTAAAGCACATTCTTTCTCAAAATTCCTATACAACACAATTCAATAAAAGTTTGTATTACTGTTTTTATGGATTACAAACATTATTCTATATACATTTTCCTAATGACATTTTCCTAAAAAATTAAAAGTAAAAAAGTTTACTTTTGGAGAAAAATAATGTTTTTTAAGTTTTTTCGAACTGTATACAAAATCAAAATTTTCTCTTCGTTAATCTCATTTTTTATAAAGCAAACATTTTTATGAAATACGATTTTTTTCGAAAAATAAAATTTTTGGTCCATTTGACATATTTCTTTAAGGAATAAAGTTATCAAGACAATAAAAAAGCGAAGAAAAGAAAAGGTCAAGCGAAAACTTTGGCGTAACCTTTATTACTTGCTTTAAACAATACATCCTACAGGGTGATTAAAAGGTTTTGAAAAAAATGTAATCGCCCTGTACGATGTATTGTTAAAAGACAGTAGTGAACATTTGTAAATAAACTGTATCAGGAATAAGTAACCATATAATTTATTCATAAATGTGATTACTTCAGCAGTAGATCATACAGAGCAATAAAAAACATTTTTTTAAACTAATGTAGGATATATTGTTAACAGCAAAGCAGGGTTACGCTAAAGTTATAGCTTGACCTGTTCTTAATTTTTTTCTTTTTTTTTTAATATTAGAAAATGATTGCATAACAAAATAAGGCCATGCACTAATAATACCGGTCTTATTTTAACATCTAAGCTTGCGCAGATGCATGGTGGTATAAAGACTCCCTTAATAAGGATAGTGCCTGGCTTGTGCCGGTTTTCGGTCGTGCCTTATTTTGGTCTTATTTTAACTTCGGAACTGTTCGTGTTGCTTTTTAAAATATTTTTCTGTAATTGTGTATGGAAAAAATAGATAACAAATACATAATTTTGTGGAAGTTGCATTTTTAATTAGTTGTCTTTAACAGTACTTTTGTTACAAAACAGCTTAGTAAACTAAACAATAATGTACTTTCCCACCACGATACGCACCGTATATTCCATTAAGCAGTAGCAAAGTCCGTAAAAAGAGCAATTAGAAGATTTGAAATGTAGATTGAAAAGTTCTGTTAAAGTTGTTTCGACAACAGTTACCTACAAGTTTCCGGTTGCGAGAGCCTTACCAGCCTTCCGACCTTAATTACTTTCTCTGCACAGTAAAGTGGCAAGGAAAACTTTAAAGACGAGTAATTGAAAATATGCATTTATTCCACAAAATATTCATGGTATGTTGTTCTTTTGGAACTAATCTGCGATGTAAATCATTTGGAAAAGAGGAATGGTTTGGTAGTTAATTTTCATGTAAAATTACTAAAAATATCACAAGCTTAAATAGATATTAACGCTTTTTACTGTATTTTATTATAGGTTAAAGTTTATATTAAAAAAATAGGTTGTAAAATTATTTTTTTAAACAAAATTGTATTTTTCCTACGACCACCTGTAAAAATAGCAAATAGCACACTGTTTTTATGCATAAAAATGCGTTATATCACACTAGTGTTGCAAAGTACCTTAAAACACTATTGTTGCATTGTATAAAAAAGGGGCGATTCATTTGTAGGTACTTTTTTTTAATAACTTTCTTCAGTAATATTTATTATCATACGAAAGAACTATATCTTACATTTATTTTTTAAATATTATGGCTTTCAAAGGTTGGCTTTAACTGCATCTAACATGGTCTGTTCTTAAGCTCCAATTTCCCAGCTCCAAATCGATTTGTCAGAATCATCACGTACACTCGCAGCTACTGCCTCTATATTTTCGTCACTACGTGCTGGATGTGGCTCATTTGGTCAAGAATTATCCAATAATGAAAATTGGAGTTTAAATTGTTGTAATGGTACAGCGAAATTGCAAAACAGTACTGAATACAAATACCATGAGAGTTTGAAATTTGGACCCTGTCATCTATCCAAAAATACCCACTAGAAAAAGTACCTCTAAATGAATCACCCCTTATAAAGCTGGCATTGCTTTCATATTATTGTCAAACAGTATAATATACCCCAGTAAGAAAAAGTATATTGCTTAAGCAAGCAGTTTTGGTTCATCGGCGAGTAACAGAATAACAAAACAAGCAGTATTATTCACGCATGTTTACATGCCGGGATTTACTTAGATTGTATCTTTTCCTCACAATGCATATGTGTTATGTTATTTAGCTCAACCTGTATATCACCCTAGTGTTACAAAGTTATCAATTTTTTTCTATTTTTTCTGTAAAGACAAACAAACTTTTTTTTGTGAATAATTGGTGGTCATAGCACAAATAATATACATTACTTGTGAATGACTTTTTTACACTCGTTGGTTAGTATATTAGTATATATAAATATTCCCACTCGTGTAAAATTTGTCGGGTTCCATCCACACTTGTAACTATTTCTTTCTTCAAGAAATTTTATCTTGGTCAATCTTTTTAAATTTTCTATTAACTACAAAAATACTAAACATATTTTTTTTATTTCATTTAATGGCATATTGTGTAACATGTAGGAAAAACAAAATGTTTCCTGACGATGGTGGAGTTTAATGGACGAGGCATTAACCGAATCCAGCAACCACCAAGAGTCCGGAAATATGCTTTTCCTGCGGGTGGCACATACCATTTTTGTACGATAAAAATTATTCTTTAATTTTCGTTTTAGGCGGCATAAAATATTATTTATTTGGCCTAATAAATATGTGTAAACATTAAAATTATACAGGGTGTGTCTAAAAGGTCTGTACAAAAAGCTACCACAAATTCCTTGGGCCAAAATACAACGATCTAACGCAATTTACCTTAGTCCAAAAGTCGACTGTTTGGGATATACGGGGTGTCAAAGTTTTAATTTCATTTTGGTAATTTTTAAATTGTTTCTTTAACATTAAACATTTTTTGACCAAATTTGATATTGAAAAGTTTTTTAGGGTTGGGAATCGAAAGAGGCTCATATTTTGTCCATAAAATGTAGAGGGAGCCACCTGCAGTCCTTTGCTTTTATTAAACAGTCCTTTGCTTTTATTAAAATACCATAACTTTTGGTACCTTGGTATAATATGACCTTTAAAAATTTCTTTCCTCCTATAATTTTTGTTAAAAAATGGTATACCTGATAAATATCGATACGAGCCACGGTTTATAAGATGTTTTAGATTTAACACACAAAATAAATTTCTCACGCTTTATCTGGGCCACCCGGATTTTTCTTAAAGCTCTATAAAAATGCTACCACAAATTCTTTGGCCCAAAATACAACGATCTAATGCAATTTACCTTAGTCAAAGAATTGCTTACAGGGTGTCAAATTTTCCATTTTTTTTTACTTGGACACCTGTCTCTCGCAAACGATTAACTTTTCAACTAAGGTAAATTGCATTAAACCCCAAAAAAATCTTCTAATACCAAATTTAGTCAAAAAATGTTTAATGTTAAAAAAACTTAAAAATAACCAAAATAAAATTAAAACTTTGTGACACCCTGTATCTCCCAAAAGGTCAACTTTTGGACAAAGGTAAATTGGGTTAGGTTGTCATATTTTGGCCCAAGGAATTTGTGGTAGCTTCTTGTACAGACCTTTTAGAGACACCCTGTATAATTCCTGTATAATACGTTATTATGGTATAACCACATAACATTGTCATGTATTGTTAAGGGAAGGTAAGCGTCCGTAAAAATATTTCCGGTCATGGCCGGAAAAGTACACTGCCTAGCAACGCCTCCTACCTGCAGGAATATTGCGTTTTGGGGACAAAAAACGTATTGGAAATAAATAGATTTCCGTGCGAACAGAAGAAAAAGCGTATTTCCGGACTCTTGGTGGCTGTAAATTTCACCATCCTCCAAAAATGTATCGCTTTTCCTATTTGTTACATAATACAGGGTGTCCGCTAATTATTGGTACACAAAAACCACTGATTCCTTATGCCAAAATATTAAGATTTAACCAAACATACCTATATCCAAAAGGTACAGGGTGTTAAAGTAAACACATATTTTTTTATATTATACAAAAGATTTAATATATGCTTCCATATACTGTTTGGTTGCACTAAATCACTAAAATGCAAATATCTTGAAAACGGATACTTGGAGCCATTCTTACAAAGTATACTTTTTTGTGTAGAAAGCATAAAGGAGTCTACTGATTTTCTTAGTTGGTACTTACAGAGTAGCACGAAAAAGTTGGAACGTTGTAGAGAAAACATAGTGCAGCTAGTCGCCTCTAGATTACACATACAAATTATAATTATTATCAAATCTATATAGCTTATGTCAAAGAACCCCTAGATACCGTGATTTATAAAAATATTCAGAACGTATCAAAAATTATCGAGATAAATAAAAATATTTGTTTCATTTTGACACCCTAAATCTTCCTTATTATCAACTTTTCGATATGGCTATGTTTGGTTAAATCTTAATGTTTTGGGCATAAGGTATCTTAGGTTTTTCTGTGTACCATTAATTAGCGGACACCCTGCATAATATTGGATGTAAGAAAACGTATTGGAAATATGTAGATTGTCGACCTATAGAAATATATATATATATATATTTGTTACAATTATTTTCCTGTTTTAAAATTTGCTTATCCTTAAAATTACCGCCCCGAATTATTTTATTCGCCAATAAGTAATTCTTTTGTCATCGTTCAGGACTATTTTATTAAACGTCTTAAAAATCGATACTTTGCGCTTCTTTCACGTCCAATTCGTTTTAAAACAGTTATATTTTATATACCTTTACATTTTTAAAAATTATCTAGTGTATTTGAAAAACTTATCTTATAAAACTGACTTTCTTTAAGTAAATCGGAAAATTTATATTTATTATAGTGAGAGGGCTTTGTCGATACGATTTTTAAAAATGAATTCTTTGTGTAATAAATGTTTCAAAATAGAAAACGAAAAGCGAATAACTAGAAAAGTAGCAACAAGTCGATGGCATTTCCTCAGTTCCGGAAATATAGTGGATGCGGTTTCCGCTCGTTGAAATGTCCACAATTTTTCACTCGAATAAAAGAAGAGCGGACGAAACTGAAAGTCGGCTTGTCTTGAGCATAGTCGAGTCATTTCCGTTTGTATTTGATATTACGGCTTTATGAAAAAAAATATGAATAGGAAAAAATATATATTTCTTGTATCAAAGAAGCTTAAATTGATGAAATAAAACTTTATTATTGGTCGATTTTAATTACTGATGACTTTGTTAATTATTTACAATCCGGACGCCTCACCGATTTTAATAAAATTTTGTATATGGAGGTTTTTGGGAGCTGATTACAAATCTGAATTTTTAGTCGATTTGTTGTTAGATATTCATCATCAGACTTGATATCCAAAACTAACCTAAATTAACTATTTCTTCCTTCTTTTGCACTCAATTCTTGAGTTTTCTGCTAAATTGGTATTTAAGATTTGATTTTTACCTTTAAAAACCCTATTTTTTTAAATTTATTTTACCCATTTTTTTCATTTAATTATTAAGCTTTTCTTTAAACGACAGTAGCCTTGGCAGCGCCAAGGCTACTGCGATCGAAATGTTTAAAAGTAAAGCTTTGCAATTTTATGGAAAAAACGGGTAAAGAAAATGAAAAATGGGCTGTTTAGAGGTAGAAATTAAATATTTAGTACCAATTTAGCTTTAAATTAAAAATTGAGTGCAAAAAGAAAAAAATAAATAGTAAATTCAGGTAAGTTTTGGTTACCAAGTCTATTGATGAATATCTCGAGATCAAAACGAGTCCGACTAAAAATTCTTTTAGATTTGTAATCAGCGCCCCAAAAACCCCCATATACCAAATTTTATTAAAATCGGTGAGGCGTCCGGTTTGTAAATAATTTACATGACTTAAAAAAAATGGATCTTTATAAAATAAAAGTAAATAGTAAATGCGATACATGTTTAAGAAAATAAGAGCTATGTCTATAATACCCTGCGTATAATATTGTAAGAGAGAAAATTTTGCTGGCAAAATATTTCGATGGTATGAAAGTCTGTTGCTTGGCAATTTCGTGAATGACATTTACAACAAAACCACGAGCTGTCAAGCAAGTTATTTTTATTAAATTTCATAAACGAAATAACCAAAAAGCAACAAATTCAAATAAAACAAAAGAAATATTTTGCCTAAAATTTTTTTTCTCGAATGATATCCGACAAGATGTGTTCAACCTTTAGCTTACATACAGTTCAAGCTTATAACAATTTTTTACCTTTTTTACTTAAACTTAACTAAGTTTTATCGCTGCAATACCATTATGTTGGTTTTATCAAGGTAGGAAAAGTTAGGAGTTTTGTCAGTAGAAAACAGGACGTTGCTTGTTTTTCACCATGTGTCAGCAATACGTTTCCGTAACATGTTACTAAGTGAGAACACGACTTTAAACACTCTAGTAAAAAGTCTTTTTTATTCTTTTTATTTAGCTTTATAAAATAGAGACGTCCACATTTTTTGCAAAGTTTCTCAGCTGCAAACAATGGCCTAAATCAACGGCATAAATTTACTATAAAAACTTGGGGAAGGGAGACAAAAATTAAATTATTTAGTTTGTTTTAAACATTAAGACAGCATACGCCCCCTGAATCCACAAGCATAGCGATTGCAAATCTATTC
Organism: Listronotus bonariensis; assembly: GCA_014170235.1. Classification (NCBI taxonomy): domain Eukaryota; kingdom Metazoa; phylum Arthropoda; class Insecta; order Coleoptera; family Curculionidae; genus Listronotus; species Listronotus bonariensis. The sequence continues at coordinate 78,485 of JACEGR010004153.1, forward strand.
TCAAAGGCATGGAGATCCTATGTATTAACAAACCTGATCATTACAGCAAAGTTTTTCTTAATATAAAAAAGGAATGCTTTAAATTACAGCTGGAGCTTGCTGTAGATTTTCTTTTTATTTTTTGTCACGTTACAAAAAAAAAAATATTAACAAAGAGCTTTTTTTTCTGTAAAATGTCTTATATTGTGATTGATTAATGTTTGGTGTTTATTTAATACTTTTGTTTTTTTTTCAATATTAATTTTTATAAAATTTACTTTCTTTTATTTATTTCGTTAATGTTTTTTTTTATAAAATCTAACAAAAATAATAAATTAATTATAGTTTTCTATTTTTTATTTTCAGGTAAGTTCCGTAATAATAGATTTGATAATATGGATATCAACATTCTTTATGTGGGTAAGTATAATTTTTAAACTAGAAAATTAATAAACGTAAAAACTGTTAAATGTCACATATAAAAAAGTTTTCTTAGGGGCATCACCTAAAATTAAAATCTTTTATTTTTTGTAATTAATGTTGTAAAAAATACATAGAAAGAGCATATAGTTCCAATTTTTTTAAAACCTTTTAGCTGGTATCGTGAAACTTAATGTTAAATTTAAAAAAATCTATAAAATTAAGTTCATATAATGCAATAATCCTATTTATGCAAAACAAGAATTAAATAATTTATATTTAAATGTATTTGCTGTGACAATAATACATTTTTGGGGTTTTAAAATATTCTTTATTTTTTGTTAAGGAAATACTAATAAATATTATCGTTATATTGTTTTGCTAAGTTGGTTAGTTTATTGTTACAATGATAGCACATTGCTTTTTAAAGTAGTTAATATTGATGTGAAATTTAATTTTGAGACGGATAAGTTATATTATATAGTGAGAATGTGTAATGTTATTACTTCTTGTCACTTGTCTTCAGTTGATGACGTAAATTATCATTAAAAAAGATGTGGTCCTATTAATTGTTTTAATATCTGCACTATAAACAATAGTTTAAAAAAAATAATATCTGTTAAATATTGATATTCGTGACATATTGACAAAAGCAACAGTTTTCTTTTTTCGATTTTGCACATGGCCGTATGTTTTTTTTTTTTAGTTTTTTTGTTGTTGTTTGTTTTGTTATTTATGGATGTTTTAAATAAATAAATAAACATTTTTGAGAACTTAAAATATTTTTTTATAATTTTTTTTTTGATCATATTTGTTAGTACTTTTTTAACACAAGTTTTACGACTATATGCTTTAAGTTTTTCTAGCGATGGGATTTTTTGCCGCATCGAACGAAACCCTCTGACGAAATACCGCTGCCCATATACTGGGTGTAATTTAATTAATGGTAAAAAAACAGCGTAAGATTTCTTAGTTTATTTTAGGAAGAAAAGTAGGTATATATAAACATATGTCCTAAACCTCTTAAATTTTGAGATACATAGTACTAAAATTTCAAAAAATCAATTTTTGTAAATATCCCAAACATTCTATATCCAATTTACGTTATCATATCCTGTATTTTTAGCCATTTATTAAATTACACTCTGTAGACAATATAATTAAAAAGTGCTTGTAGGAAAACAGCTCCATTAAATTCCATTGGGTACATTCAGGAGGTCCCATCGGCTAAAACTTAGCATGCTGAGACCGCTGTTAGTTAGCGTTTTTATTTTTTCTGAATGCATTGATAACTTAAAGGTTGACAGCTGGTCAAATGTAAAAATTTAAACATAACATAAATTTGGTTTATAGGTATATTAAGTATTTACATTTACAGTAGGTAATGATAACTGTTTGACAAACTTTGTAAGCATCTACCAAGTAATTGATGCAAAATATCACTATAGACAATAAAATTGCTATATTCACCTACCTAGTACATTATTATTATCAATGGCACTTAAAACATCTTCATTGTTTAGGTTAGTTTTTGTCGCAGTTGTAAGACCAAAAATTTGCTCTATTTTGGGGACGCAGAGGAATATAAACAAAATAATTATCCTAAAAATTTTACGAGCATAGTAATTAAACTATGGTAATTTCAATAAAAATTTACGAAATATGTAGTACATTTAAATATTAAATATCCTTACCTTTTATACTTTGTACCAACACTCTATTATTTTCTGTAATAGGATTTCCATCATTATTTAGGATCAAAAAATGGGTATCCGGACCAAATTTGTTTTTATCCATAATAATTGTTTGAATTTAAACGTTATTACAAAGAAAATATTTAAAAGTATTAGCAAAATAAATATTTATCGCGATTATAACCAAGCTTCCATTTCAAATATCAAATGTCAAACTATCAAAATCCGCTGTTTGAAAAGCGATAGCGGTCATTTTTACGCTGAGCAAAATACTCAGCCGCTATCGAAAAGCAGTAATCAGCTTTGCATTCAGAGTGACTTCTAACTAAAGGTACACTTGGCAAGTTTACTGGCGGAAAGTACTTGCCGCCACTAAACTTGTCAGCTGTTTTGCGTGTACACATTTTCAAGTTTATTTGTCAAGTAGTTGAAAAGAAAATGGCTCCCTCTGCTGTAGTGCGTGCTGCTGTTAAAGTTATTGTAAGTGAAATTGCCAAAAATTTAATAGTTAAGTTGGAAAGTAAGAAAAATAGAAAAAAACGAGTATGGATTAGAGATTGGATAAGACGCAGAAGTATTCTGGGTGGGTCAGAACGACTCTTAAAGGAGATATCAACTGAAGATCCCAATTCTTATAGGAATTTTATGAGATTATCTTTCCAAAAGTTTCAGGAATTGTTAAACTTAGTTTAACCTAAACTTACAAAGTCGGAAACGTGGATGAGAAGTCCTATTTCTCCTCAACTAAAATTGGAAGTAACATTACGATATCTTGCCGCTGGTGGTAGTTTTGCTTCCTTGCAGTATTTATTCAGAATACCGAAATGTACTATTTCAGCTTTTTTACCAGAGGTGCTCTCGGCAATATATGAAGTCCTTGCGGAGTATATAACGGTAAGGAAAAGCAAATATATATTAGTATGTTAAGTATTATTGTTCAACAAAACACAGGTCAAAATTTTTCTTTTTATTTTATTTAGAAAATGAAAATAAGTAGATATATTTTAAGTTAAATAGTGTTATAATCATCATCAGACTCGATTAAGGCGCTTTCTCTGGCTTGTTGTAAAAGATCTGAACACTCAGGAGATGTAGGAAGTCTACTCTCAAACTGCTGATGCCCTTGTTGCTGAAATGGTTGCTGTCCGAAATCAGAATAATGAGAATTAGATGTAGAAGGTCTGCTGTTAATCTGCTGATAACTTTCTTGCTGAAATGGTTGTAGTCCAATGTCTGAATAGGCAGAAGCAGATGTGGAAGGTCTGCTGTCAAACTGCTGTTGTTGCTGGAATGGAAGGTTGGCTAATCTTTCGCGATTAATAAGATCCTGAATTTGCCCTTGCAAAATAATGAAACTTCTTAGAGGAAGTTCTTTTAATTGAGTTGATATATGTGTTGCAAAGGCATCATATTGATCTTTTTTTTCTCATTTTGCTCAACAATGTCCTTTAGGCACTGTATTTGTTTCTCAACGCTACAATCTGATGTATTATTTCTATAAGCTACATTCCGTTTTTTAGGCTGGGATATGTTTGATGGTATACTACGTTTAAAAGACTGACTGGAGTGACTGGTAGTTGGTGATTCTGGGGGAATTGATTCTGTATCAGTTTCGGCATTTTCTTGATGTATCATATCCTGTAACAAAGTTAGCTTGTACATAAAAATATTTAGGATGTATGAAGGTACCATTCCAAAATTTTTAGAGATGACGAACATGAATGAGTCGAATGAGATGAAGAGTCGCCCTTAAAATTATTGAAACACGAAATATCAGGACATGCACCCTGCACATTTAAACGTTTTTATTTAAATCAATAATTTAATGAAAAAATGTAGTATTGTGGTGTTTCTTTACAGGTACCCTCAACGGAAGAAGAATGGAAGGTTATTCAAAGAGGGTTTTCTACACAGTGGAATTTTCCTCACTGCTGTGGCGCCATAGATGGCAAACATGTTCAGGTTCAACGGCCACCAAATAGTGGATCAGAATTTTATAACTATAAAGGGACTTACAGCATAATTTTATTTGCATTAGTTGACGCAAATTATTCTTTTAAATATATCGAAGTTGGAGCTAATGGAAGAGCAAATGACAGTACCATATTTAGGAATTCTAGTTTAAATGAAGCTATATTAAACGAAACCTTAAATTTTCCACAAAATTCCGTTATTATCGGCGATGATGCATTCCCCTTGAGGAACAATCTGCTAAAACCGTATCCAGGAACGTTAACTGCTAAACAAAAAAGATTCAATTATCGATTGTCACGAGCTCGAAGGGTTGTAGAAAACGCTTTTGGTATTTTAAGCGCAAGATTTCGATTGTTTCGAGGGATAATTAATTTAAAATTAAGTACTGTGGATTTGGCTGTAAAAGCTGCTTGTTCTTTGCACAATTGGCTTAGAATAACTGATGCTCGAGAATATTGCCCATTTGGAACAGTCGATCATGAGGATACTGATATAGGGGATATTATAAATGGTTCTTGGCGTTCAGAAGGCCCAGCACTACAGTCGGTACAACATTTGGCGAATCAATAATCATTCACAAGCTGCAAGTTCTTTGCGTGATAAGTACGCAGATTATTTTTCCGGGGAAGGTGCAGTCCCTTGGCAAGATAAAGTTATTGGTTTATTATAGAAGCTAGTTTAAATGTTTAAATTACATAATCGAGTTATGTTTACTAGTAAGTATAAAAATGATTTTTAAAAACACTTACCATGTTGTTTGTTGTTTCCCTGGTTATTACCATGCTTCGTAAAAACTGTCTGCCCTGGCAAACCACATAAGCTTTGGCTTGTACAAATCATCAGTTCCACTTCCACTTTTTTAGACTTTAAAATTTTATTCACTTCTTGTCTATAAACCGTTTTTACTGTTTTTATTTTCGTTTCTAGTATGTTTATATCAATTTTTTCAAATCCTGATTCTTGTAACTACTTTAAAAGTTTTTCAAATGCACTTTCTCGTTTTAATTTATTCATGTGGTCGTTTGACCTTATATTCCACAATAGTTCATATTTTTCGTAAATGTTTAAAAATGAAATAATTTGATTTCCATCCCACTTATTCATTGTAAATTTTACTAGTCTGCAAATAAAAATTACTTTCCCGACACGTCTACACTTGTAAAGTACGAACAAAAAGTCGGCGTAGCGGCAAGTAAACTAGCCGGTCCGTCAACTTTTGGCAAGCGCTTGCCGGCAAGTAGCAAGTGCATTTGCCTGTGGTCTACACGTGACAAGTTTAGTGGCGGCAAGTACTTTCCGCCAGTAAACTTGCCAAGTGTAAACCTACCTTAAGCAATTTCAGCCGCTGGGACAACCTGAATGCGCCCATTGTCTATGTGGATAGAGGTTTTCCGTCGGCGTGTTCCGTACGATGCGGCGAAAAAACCCGTCGCTAGGAAAAAGTACCTTTAGTAATACAGCCGACTTTTTTGTTAATTTGGGAAAAGGTCCTTTTTTATAAAGTAAATAATTAAAAAGTTTTCCATTTGGTTATATCTTCCATAGACATGCTGTATATAAATATATAAGCCCTTAAAAATGTTATCTATGAATAGAAATATAATACAAAAGTAACAAAATGCTTCTGTAGGTAAGCACAATTAATTTCAAAAGCTAGTTATCAAAAATTTACACAAGTTACAACTAAAAAGTCAAGATTTGAGAGTTGAATCTAAACCTAGTATTTCGGACGTGGCAAAGAACAAATTACATCATTTTAATGCTAAAAGCCTCCTATTTTTTAAATAGAGTAAGTAGAATAGAAAAAAACACCCTACGTTCACTTTTGCTCCCACTTACGTCATACCGTAACATATGAAACCACAAATCTGCTTTAGGTAAAGGTGTATTAATCAAGTCAACTATCGTTAAAATAGGATATCGGCTTACACTGATTTTTGTCTAATATTATATTTTTAGTTGTCTTAAGCATGCCGGCAGTTTCCAATGATCTAAAAATTAAAAGGATTGCTAATAGAAAATGATCCCCATATATTTTCAATAGACCTGCGCAAGAATTTTTTACCCCACACTGGGAGAATTGCTGTACACCTTTGCACATGCGCAGTTGTTATAAAGGTTAGCATTTTTTATTTAAACCCAAATTAGTGTTGGCAACATTGACAAAATTAGCAGTATTTTAATAAATATAGTGGTTGCAACACTGAAAACGTTTACCTATGCGGTGACAGGGTCACACTCATCCTAATTTAATTTATAATTTGGGATTTCCCGATCGTAAAATCCAGGTAAAATTGACGCCGTCGACCGACCATTTTTTATTTAATTTAAGTTGCATAACCAAAATTAAATAATGAGTAAGTAGCAAATTTCCTGTTCTAAATAATACTCTTTATTGCCATGCAGTCAATTTTTAGAGATCAATAAATCCATTATTTTTTGAAATAGTCATGGTTTGGGTTAATTTTTTTTTTTAGCGGGAAAAATTGTATTTAAGGATTATAGAAAAATATATATGGGGTTCCATTTAAAATAACAAACTTGCCTTATATACGAAAATTGACCGTTTTCGTAAGAAATAAATGTCACAACCAAATGGCAAGGATATAAAAAGAAACTTAAAAAATCTAAGGCTTTTCGCAAAAACCGCATTTTGATAATTTTATTTCTTTTAAAATTATTCGCGGTGAAAATGGGTTAAAATATAGTCGGACACCCTGTATTAGCATTGGACTGATGCATTTATAATTACACAAAATAAAATATGGCAGTTTAATTAAAATAATTTGACATATTTTCAAGTTATAACACGTAGCCATAAGCAATTTCGTCGGCAATATCACGTTGTGGCGTATCTCAAAAAGTAGGAAAATTGACTAGAGCTGATGTAATTGCTTAAAAAAGTTGCTTCTTAATATTACAAATTGGCATATGTTAGATTTTGATATCTTTAAAAGTTATAGAAATATAATACTAAGCCTATTTCATTTTACTAAAAAAGAGTAGTACAAAAATACCTAACAAGCACCCTCGTGAAATTTAAACATAAAGATACGCCGCTTTGTGATATTGAAGACGATTTATACCATATAATATCTTGTAGATTGCTTATTGCTCGTATGTTAAAAAAGGAACATAGGTATCTTTCTGTGGAATGTTTTGAATAAAATTAAATAGTCCAAGCGATTCCATTGCGCTTTAAGCCTAGTTTAAGATTATTACATTATTAAGTTTATTTCAAGTTGGCATTTGTAGGCAAATTAAATCAGTAATTACTTACTGGGTACATTACCAATTTTAATATTTGTAATTCGCTTTTTTTTGTGGTTTCAATTACAAACATAAGGTCAGTTTGGCCCTAACCCCAAAAATAAACAATTTCAATGGCATTACACGCCAAACTTAACTGAACGACAACTGCTACGCCAACGGGAACGAAATATCAGTTTATGAATTGAGATTTATTCCTCAAACAAGTTACACCAAATCTAATTGCTTTTATAATAAAATACCAACTATTCAGTTTTGTTGTGTCAAGGTAGTGTTAAGAAGGAAGATAATAATACATAAAATAGCGTGCAGGTTTGAGGTTAAGTAAAAGTGGGTCCTCATGAATCAAAAAGAAGGTGTTTTAGTAATAAAATGGAATTTAAATTGAGATCAGTGCTTCTAAGCACTCTCGTTTGCTAAATCTTAATAAAATCGGCGATACGACCGAAAAATAAAAAAATATACAACAAAAAATAGTCCCCAATATAAAACCGGTTTACTTTTTAGGTACTGCTATGAAAGACGAATACAGACTTAAAATAAAATATTTAAATATGTATACCCCAAAATTACTTGGTATATTTTCTTTATAAATGAATCATATACAAAATGTTAAACCCGGTCCTGTTGTTTGTTTTCGGCTAGTCAGTAAATGTTTATTGCGCATGCCCACAAGTGTACTGCGCGGTGCCCACGTAGGGGTTATTGTGATTTTCGCTGCATTCATCCATATTTATTTTTCAGATCATTGGCAGTTTCTACGTAAAAATACTTTTTTCCACGACCGTTAAAAAAATGCTGTTTTTTAATCGTTAACATGAAGCTAAAGAACTCGATGCTAGTACACTACATAAAGTGTTAAAAAAGTAACTTTTTTTAACACTAAAGCTTTTTATCACACTTTGAATAAGTGTTTTGTTTCAATTTCTACTACAATATATTTAAAAATCAATTTATGCAATGTAACAGTAAACGCTTATGCAATATAACAGTAAATGCGACATCAACTGAACCAAACGGTTTAGTTACCTTTGATTTCATCATTATTTCTTTTAGTTTATATGTCACTAGTTTTATAATTTGACAGTTTGCAAAAAAATTATTAGAAATTATTGAAAATTAATGGTATTAATGAATTTGGATGACTAAGAAATTGAAAAGGAATTTATACAATTTTGGTATTATTTCTACAAAAAGTAAGTACATACAATATTTTAAAATTAAATAATAAAAGCATAGTTATGGAGAGGTTAATTGTCTCTGAAATAATAAGGAAGCTATGATTTTTTGTTTACAATATATTGGCTGTGCTGCAAAAATTAAAATTAATAACTTTGGATAAATAAAACATCTATTAAATATGGTATTTTGAAAATTTTTTATACGGTGGTGTCTTTTTTTTACTCATGGGATTGCCGCCTAACGTCTCGTGCTGTCAAACTTCCCTATCACTTTATGTACTTGTTACATAAATTGCCATTAATTAACTATATTTTAAAAGTTTCGAACCATATTTATTTAACACGCTTTTATTAACTTGGGTTGTAACTATCCATCTATCTATCTATCTATCTATGTAACGGAATCTTTGAGCCTAATTTTAACCAACTTCCAGCTATTCGATTTCTTTGAAACTTTGCACACGTGTCAAGGACCGATGAAGATGCAATAATTTAAAAACAGTATCCCGTTATCTTTTTTGAATCGCCAGGAAAAAAATCCATTATATTATAAAAACAACACCTAGGATGCCATCTGTTGGCAACATTTCAAACTTTGCTATTAAATGAAGAAGAAATTTTTTAGTTTGTTACACAATTTGGTTAGTTGCACCATGAGTGTTTAATTTTTATGAAAATAAAAATATAGGGTTAGTTGCACCATTAGTTCAAGGATTAAATAATAAAAATTACATTATGTGTAATGTATACATAATACATAATGTGCAATTAATAAAAATTAACATTCTTTTTTTGATCGCCAGGAAAAAAATTTTCCTTTATATTATAAAAATATAAAAACAACACCTAGGTTGCCACCTGTTGGCAAAATTTCAAACTTTGCTACTTAATGAAGAAGAAATTTTTTAGTGAGTTGCAATCTGTTGGAAAAATTTTAAAATGTGCCACTCTTGTTCATTAAAAAATTTTTTCGCCATTTTGTCAAGAGTAGCAGAAACTAAAAATGAAAAATAATTAATAGTTTAAAAACTAAAAACACGCTTTTATATGCAACCGAACTAAAAATTAGAAAATAATTTTTCATTACAAAGAGTTTGTCACTTCAGAATAAAAGCGTGGGGTGCATTTTACTATTTTTTCATAACTTTTCCCTCATAGATATTTGCAAATAGAATAATTATAACATTTATTATATTAAGCACCCCACGCTTTTATTCTGAAGTGACAAACTCTTTGTAATGAAAAATTATTTTCTAATTTTTAGTTCGGTTGCATATAAAAGCGTGTTTTTTTAGTTTTTTAAACTATTAATTATATTACAACAGTTAAACCGAATTATTCGTATGACAAAACATAATACACATATTAAAAAAATAATAAAAATTACGCTAAACGTCGTACTGTGCTTACCATGTATGTAGTTTACTAATATTTCCATTACAAGTAGTTACCATAACCAGTTTCCTGAATTCTTTTATACATACATGTCAGGTTCAAAGACCGCTCGAAGCGATTCTAAAAGAAGTACCTACGTTGTTGTATCGAAGCGAGGATGGGAATGAAATGAGGAAGCAGAAATTAAAAGTGTTGCATAATTTAAATACTTAATACATATTTTAAAAATTAATTTTGTTTTTTATATATAAAACTATTGGGAATATTTAAAATTTAAAGAATCGGTCAAACAACGTTGTTACTTGCACATAGGATAAAGTTTTTCTTTTTATAAATCTCTTCATTTATACAGAGTGTCCGGAAAGGTGAGGTCTAAAATGATAGGGGTAATAGAGTGAGCCAAAATACCGTTAGTAAACTTATAAAAATAAAAGTTCTACCGCGCTTCGTTACGGAGTTATTGCCTTTAAAGATAGAATAAAAAAATCTTATTCTAATTATAACTTTTAAACTTATACCATTGTTCCATTGATATTTGGGCAACTAAATAACCTCATACGAATGCTTCTTTAGCTCTAGGTAAACGACTGTTATGTAAGTGGGCATTATACAGTGGGTAAAGATTGTTTTTCATTTTATGTATGCATTTTTGACCGTGGCGACAAATTTGGCATTTTGCTTTTACCATTTGATTCCTAGATCTTTTTCTATAAAAAAGTATACTTTGTTAAAATCGATATCTTGTACCGTTTTTACAAAATCGCATTTTATATACAGACATACCGGTATTTTGTATGTAATAAAAATTCCATTTATATGGGAGAAAATTATTTAAATTTGGTAAAATTATTAAAAACGGTGTTTTTATGCTTCCTAAACTTAATAATATGGATAAAAACTGTTTTAAATAATTTTACCATTTTTTTAATGATTTTTTTTAAATAAATGGAGTTTTTATTACACTCAAAATGCTGGTATGTATTTAAAATGCGATTTATAAAAAAAGGTAAAGATATTGATTTAAATAGGGTATACCTTTTTTGTAGGAAAGATGAAGGAATCAAATGGTAAAAGCAAAATGTTTAATTGGTCATTGCTGTCAAAAATACATACATAAAATAAAAGAAAATCGTCAGCCCTGTATAATGCCGACTTACTGAACAGCCGTTTACCTATAAAAAGAAGCATATATTTGCCAAAAACACTAATATACTTTAAATGTTTAATAATTTTGGGGGGACGGGGGCAAATCGCTGCCTCGGGGGCTAAGCTCCCCCTTATTGCGTCTATGATTGATTCCATCGTAAGGCAAGTCATCCTAAAGTATTTGTAGGTAATATCAAAGGTCCTGCAATACATTTGAAGAATATGAAAATTAGCTGTGTTTCTTATCATGTCCTACATATTCCTAATGAAGGAGAAGACTGGCACAACTTAAAAAGATGAATTTAAAAAAATATCAATTGATTTGCCCAGACACGCAAGTAACATTTAGGGATATGACAATAAACATCAAAATCATCTGGTTAAAGCGGTTTAATATTAGTATTACTATATTTACACATAAAAATATACAGGGTGGTCATTTGAAAATAAAACAGGGTTAATTTTGGGCACTCCAGGTTATCTACAAAAACGCTCGAATACGTCAATTTTTTATTTTAAAAGTATACATTTTTTTGTAACTTGCACCTCCTAAACTGCAACCCTCTAGCGGGAGTAAGACTCACCCCCAAAAATAAATAAAAAGGTCAAATAATGCCTTTTTTAAAGGTCTCTTAACCCTGATTACAGTTTGAAGTCTTTGCTATTATTTTTGTGGTTACGACAGCTTGTCAAAATTCTGATATTTATTTTTATAATGTATAATAATAAATTACCAGTAAGAGCAAGCTAGTTTAAACTGAGGGATATGATGAAGGTTAAACGATCTTGGCGAGGGTGCGATACACCCCTAAAACTTAAGGGTTAATCACGCCCTTAAATATATACATCATTTTAAAGATTGTTTAATCTTATAATTTTGCATTGGCTTAAAGAGGCTTGCTCTTACATGTAATTTAATATTATACTTAAAAAAATACAAAATTTTACATATATATACAGTCGAACTTCTATAAGTCGAACTTCGATATCTCGAATTTTCGATAACTCGAATTAAATTGGTTGGCAACAGCGCCAGTAGTAAATATTATGTGTAATTTTTACTTGATAACTCGAACTTCTATAACTCGACTATCTTGATAACTCGAACTAAATATTTGGCAACGCCCTCGATAAGTCGAATTTTTCAGGGAATTCCCTAAATACGGATGTTTAGATGGGCTTGTTTAGTGTCGGAGGCAGTTCCGTTTCTGCGTTGAGAGGTTTCACAACTATACTGTGGTTTTTTATTGTTAACAAGATGTCACTTAAACGTACTTTAAAGACGTTATCAATTGACGAAAAATATAAATTAATAAAAGAAGTGGAAAGTGGTATGTTCTCCGAATGGGAAGAAGAAGATGAAATTCCTTTATTTTTTTAAGAGAACGTTTGAGAGGAAATAATGAAGAAGAAACACAATTTGAAATAGAATACGATGCGTGGACAAATTTTAAAACCATACCAGATGTTACTTTTAACGACTTCTTGCACGTGGATGATGACATTATTACTTCAGAATTTCCTACAGATGATGATATCATACAGTTATGTGGATCAGAAACAGAATCTTTGCAGCTTAGTTATGAAGAAGACAGCGAAAATGATATGAATGATGGTGATTTAGAGGATGAGGTACAACAACCGCCTTCAAATGAGATGGTCACAAATTCATTAAGTATTTTGCGTTCGTACCTAAAAAGCAATGAAAATACAACCGATTCGTTGTACAATAGTTTAAATAACATCGAAGTGTTTTTTGAAAACCAAAATAAAAAATCGTCACGTCAATCACAAATAACTGACTATTTTAAAAAACCGGAATAATAAAAATACATGCATACATTTCTAATACATATGTATATGTATTTTTATTAAAAAAAAATGAAACATGTGTATTTTTAGTACTTTTGTAAAAAACTTTACATATATATTTTGTTATACATTTTTGATCTATAAGTATATATATGTATTATGTATTATCATATCCATAATATTATTATGTGTTTTATTTGATAAATCGAAGTCTTGATAAGTCGAATTATTTTTTTGTCAAGTCGCGGTTCGAGTTATCGAAGTTTGACTG